>JASTWF010000560.1:47719-308907 GCA_030390025.1 Squalus acanthias
GGGGTGAGGGGGGAGCGGTGTCCCGGGGTGTGACGAGGAGGAGCGGTGTCCCGGGGTGTGAGGGGGCGGGGGGGGAGCGGTGTCCCAGGGTGAGGCGGGCGGGGGGGCTGTCCGGGAGTGAGGGGGGAGCGGTGTCCCGGGGTGAGGGGGAGTGGTGTCCCGGGGTGAGGGGGGAGCGGTGTCCCGGGGTGTGACGAGGGGGAGCGGTGTGAGGGGGCGGGGGGGAGCGGTGTCCCAGGGTGAGGCGGGCGGGGGGGCTGTCCGGGGGTGAGGGGGGAGCGGTGTCCCGGGTGTGACGGGGGTGAGGGGGGAGCGGTGTCCCGGGGTGAGGGGGGAGCGGTGTGACGGGGGTGAGGGGGAGCGGTGTCCCGGGGTGTGACGGGGGTGAGGGGGAGCGGTGTCCCGGGGTGTGACGGGGGTGAGGGGGGAGCGGTGTGACGGGGGTGAGGGGGAGCGGTGTGACGGGGGTGGGGGGGAGCGGTGTCCTGGGGGGAGCGGTGTCCTGGGGGGAGCGGTGTCCTGGGGGGAGCGGTTGTCCTGGGGGGAGCGGTTGTCCTGGGGGGAGCGGTGTCCTGGGGGGAGCGGTGTCCTGGGGGAGCGGTGTCCTGGGGGGGAGCGGTGTCCTGGGGGGAGCGGTGTCCTGGGGGGAGCGGTGTCCTGGGGGGAGCGGTGTCCTGGGGGGAGCGGTGTCCTGGGGGGAGCGGTGTCCTGGGGGGAGCGGTGTCCTGGGGGGAGCGGTGTCCCGGGGTGTGAGGGGGGAGCGGTGTCCCGGGGGGTGAGGGGGGAGCGGTGTCCCGGGGGGTGAGGGGGGAGCGGTGTCCCGGGGGGTGAGGGGGGAGCGGTGTCCCGGGGGGTGAGGGGGGAGCGGTGTCCCGGGGTGTGAGGGGGCGGGGGGGGGACCGGTGTCCCGGGGTGAGGCGGGCGGGGGGCTGTCCCGGGGTGAGCGGGGAGCGGTGTCCCGGGGTGAGGGGGAGCTGGTTTTGCTGATGCCGCCAGTGTGGGAGGTTTGGGAAGCGCCGGGAACGGGAGGGACTCCTGGTTACTGGGTTGTGCAGGGGGCAGGTGGAGGTTAACATGGATCATTGAAAGGGAATGGGGGCGAACAGACGATGGAAAGATTATGAAAGGTTGTGGATGAGCCGCGACGCAAGGGCTCAAACACAGAATCACCCGAGAGTGGGAGCAGGGTCACTCGGGGAACTTTCAAAGTCTCTCTCGTTGGTGATGGGCTTTTTGACTCTGCATTGATTGAGATTTCTGGGCTGGTTTATAGTTGGGGATTTGCTCCCAGTTCTGCCCCTCCTGGTTTGCCAGTTGTCCAGCACTTTGCTCGTTGAAGGGAGCCTGAGCTCATTCTCATCCTCAATGCAGCAGGGGTGACTGGGTTGCATCAGGAGCAGGAACTCCGGCTGGTCCCCCTCCTCCACCTGCCCCCGGGACACAGCACAATAACCCGTGGTGTTAGATCTTTACTGGCTTCATGTCCCTGTCAGTTGGTTATGACCGGGCCCGAGCTCGGCTATTTGTATTTATTATTTTCACAGGTGGGTATAGTGTCAGCGGTTGTTTCTGTTTTCCTTTCAGTGACGCAGGTGCTGCACATTCTGTCTGAATATGGCTGGTACATCCTCTTCAGCGGCGTTGCCGGCTACTTGGTACTGCAGAGAATCAGTGGCATGCTGCAGGCGAGGAGTCGCAAGTGGACGCAGGCTTCAGAGGCCCAGCTCGGTACAAACTTTGTCTTATTTACATTGCCGAGTGAGCTTTGCTTCCGTCAGCTCGTTTTTCTGAATGTGTTTTGAACTTGCCTTTAATCCAGTGAACTAACCAATTCTAAACTTCGAGGTTGGGCACCAGTCGCGCGTTTGAATTATTTTATGAATTTGTAACCTTCAAATCTGAATGAGTAGAATTCAAAAAAAATAATCCAATGAGTCTTGAAAGCTAATACAAAAGCAAAATATTGTGGATGCTGGAAATCTGAAATAAAAACAGAAAATGCTGGAAATACTCAGCAGGTCAGACAGCATCTGTGGAGAGAGAAACAGTTAATGTTTCAGGTCAGAACTGGGAAAAGTTGGAGATGTAAAATGTTTTTAAGCAAGTGTAGGGGCAGGGAGAGCGGGGAGGGGAGGAAAGAACAAAAGGGAAGGTCTGTGATGGGGTGGAAGGCAGCAGTGATTAAAAGACAAAAGGGATGATGGTGCGAGGCAAAAGGAGATGGTAATGGGACAAGTTAAGAAACAAAAGATGAGTCCAGATGAGGTGTAAATGGGAATGGCAGAATCATTAACAGCTGCCATGTGGGGGAAAAAAATAGGGGCCGAGGTTATGGTCTGAAATTGTTGAACATGATGTTGAGTCCAGAAGGCTAGGTTTGTATTCACTTGAATATAGAAGATTAAGGGGTGATCTAATTGAGGTGTTTAAGATGATTAAAGGATTTGATATGGTAGATAGAGAGAAACTATTTCCTCCGGTGGGAGAATCCAGAAAAAGGGGTCATACCCTTAAAATTAGATCCAGGCTGAAGCAGACTGTTTTACCCTTAACTGCATATCCTCTCCATTACTAAAACCGCCTACTTACACTGCCATAACATCGCCCGTCTCTGCCCTGCCTCAGCTCATCTTCTGCTGAAACCTTCATTCATGCCTTTGTTATCTCTAGACTCAACCATTCCAATGCTTTCCAGGCTGGCCTCTCCTCTTCCACCCTCAGCTCATCCAAAACTATCCCACACCAAGTCCCATTCACCCCTCTACTTGCTGACCTACAGTGGCTCACAGCCCCCAATGCCCCCATTTAAAATTTTTCATCCTTCTATTCAAATCCCTTTATGGCCTCACCCCTCCATAACCCCCTCCAGCCCTACAAACCACGCCCCCCCAAAGGCGGGGTGGGAGGAGGGGGTAGCCTCTCGTGTCAGGAAATTGCTCCCGTGACTCCCTGCCCAGATCTCCGACCTGTGCTCCTGCTGGAAGTCGCTCCCTACTTTGTAAAATTGCTTTTATTATTAGAAATAATAAATTGGCATAGGGGCAAATGGATTAGGAAAATAAACTGGCAAAATACCGAAATAACAACAGAAAGCGCTGGAAAAACTCAGCAGGCCAGGCAGCATCCGTGGAGAGAGAAACAGAGTTAACGTTTCAGGTCGAAGACCTTTCGTCAGAAGACCTTTCGTCAGCAAAATACTGCGGATGCTGGAAATCTGAAATAAAAACAGAAAATGTTGGAAATACTCAGCAGGTCAGACAGCATCTGTAGAGAGAGAAACAGAGTTAACGTTTCAGGTCAATGATCTTTCAGCAGAACTGGAAGATGTTAGAGATTTAACAATTTATAAGCAAATACAGAGCCAGGGAAAGGTGGGAGGGAAGGAAGAATGAAAGGGAAGGTCTGTGATGGGGTGGAAGGCAGGAGTGATTAAATGACAAAAGGGATGATGGTGCGAGGTGAAAGGGGGTGGTAATGGGACAAGTACAGTAACAAAAGATGGGTCTAGAGAAGCTGTAAGTGGCAACAGCAGAATCATTACCAGTACCTGCTGTCTGGAAAAAATAGGAGCAGTGGTTATGATCTGAAATTATTGAACTCAATGTTCAGAGAAACTTACAGCACAGAAGGAGGCCATTCGGCCCGTCGTGCCTGTGCTGGCTCTTTGAACGAGCAGTCGTGCTCAGTCCCACATCCCCGCTTTTTGTCCGTGACCCTGTCAGTTTCTCACCCTCCAGGACCGTCCGACTCCCTTTAAAATTATTGATGGAATCAGCTTCCACCACCTTTTCAGGTCGAGTGTTCCCGATCCCCACAACTCTCCGAGTGAAAACATTTCTCCTCCTCTCCCCTCGAGATCTTCTGCCGATGATTTTGAATCTATGACCTCTGGTTATTGACCCACTCACCAGAGGGAATAATCTTTCTCTCTCTACTCTATCAAAACCTCTCATCATTCTGTAAACCTCTTCACCTTCTCTGTTCCAAGGAGAACAGTCCGAACTTTTCCAACCTCTCCTCAGAACTGAAGTCCCTCATCCCTGGTCACATCCTGGTAAACCTCCTCTGTCCCCTTTCTAAGGTCTTGACATCTTTCCTGAGGTGTGGGGCCCAGAATTGTCCACAATACTCCAGCTGAGGCCTAACCAGTGATTTATAAAGTTCTAGCATGATCCCTTTACTTTTATATTCTATTCCTCTGTTTATAAAACCAAGTAACCCATATGCTTTTTTGACCACAACTTGTCCTGCCATCTTTAAGAATTTGTGTATCTGGACACCAAGGTCTCTCTGCTCATCTGCACTTTTCAAAATTACGCCATTTATTGCACACTGTCTTTTCATATTAGTCCTCCCAAAGTGCATCACTTCTCCGCATTGAACTCCATCTGCCGTGCTTCTGCCCATTTCACCATCCGGTCTGTCATCCTGAAGTCGACAACTATCCTCATCACTACTACTTTGCCAAGTTTCGTATCATCTGCAACTTTATAATGCTGCTCCCTACACCCGAGTCTAGGTCGTTGAGTCTGGAAGGCTGTAAAGTGCCTAATCAAAAGATGAAGTGCTGTTCCTTGAGCTTCCGTTGAGCTTCGTTGGAACAGTGTAAGAGGCCGAGGTCAGTCGGACAGAGAATTAAAATGGCAAGCGACTGGAAGCTCAGGGTCACGCTCGCAGACTGAACGGAGGTGTTCAGCAAAGCAATCACTCAATTTGCGTTTGGTCTCCCCAGTATAGAGGAGACCGCATCGTGAGCAGCGAATACCGTATACTAAAGAACATAACATTAAAAATAGGAGCAGGAGTAGGCCATTTGGCCCCTCGAGCCTGCTCCGCCATTCAGTAAGATCATGGCTGATCTGGTCTTGGCCTCAACTCCACTTTCCAGCCTGCTCCCCATAACCCTTGACTCCCTTATCGTTCAAAAATCTGTCTATCTCCATCTCAAATATATTCAACGACCCAGCCTCCACAGCTCTCGAGTAGAGAATTCCAAAGATTCACGACCCTCTGTGTGAAGAAATTTCTTCTCATCTCAGTCCTGAATGGCCTACCCTTTATCCTGAGGCTGTGGCCCCTGGTTCAAGACTCCCCAGCCAAGGGAAACATTCTCCCAGCATCCACCCTATCAAGCCCTGTAATAATTTTGTATGCTTCAATGAGATCCCCTCTCATTCTTCTGAATTCAAGAGAATACAGGCCTAGTTTACTCAATCTCTTCTCATACGACAGTCCCGCCATCCCAGGAATCAATCTCGTGAACCTTCGTTGCACTCCCTCTATGGCAAGTATATCCTTCCTTAGGTAAGGAGACCAAATTTGTACACAGTACTCCAGGTGTGGTCTCACCAAGGCCCTATATAATTGGAGTAAGACTTCTTTACTCCTTTACTCAAATCCTCATGTAATGTAGGCCAGCATATCATTTGCCTTCCTAATGGCTTGCTGCACCTGCACATTCACTTTCCATATTCAATTAGAGGGTGAGAAGGTTGGATCTCAAACAAGCGTGCTAAGCTTGAATAAAGGAGACTATGAAGGTGTGCGAGCAGAATTGAGTAGAGTGGATTGGGAAAATAGATTAAAGGGTAAGACGATACATGATCAGTGGTGTACATTTAAGGAGTTATTTTACAACTTCCAAAAAATATATATTACACTGAGAAGAAAAGGGTGTAGAAGAAAAGACAGTCATCCATGGCTAAGTAAAGAAATTAAGGATAATATTCGACTAAAAACAAGGGGTTATAAGGTAGCCAAATCTAGTGGGAGGATAGAGGATTGGGAAAACTTTAAAAGACAGCAAAAAATAACAAAAAGATTGATTAAGAAAGGGAAGATAGATTATGAAAGTAAATTAGCAAAAAATATAGAAACAGATAGTAAGAGTTTTTATAGTTATATAAAAAGAAAAAGGGTGGCTAAAGTAAATGTTGGTCCCTTAGAGGATGAGACCGGGAAATTAATGGTGGGAAATATGGAGATGGCAAATACACTGAATGAATATTTTGTATCAGTCTTTACAGTAGAGGACACTAAGAATATCCCAACACTGGACAAACGGGGCTATAGGGGGGGAGGAGCTAAACACGATCAAAATCACTAAGGAAGTGGTACTCGGTAAAATAATGGGACTCAAGGCGGATAAATTACCTGGACCTGATGGCTTACATCCTAGGGTCTTGAGGGAAGTGGCGGTAGGGATTGTGGATGCATTGGTAATAATTTTCCAAAACTCCCTGGACTCAGCAAAGATCCCGGCAGACTGGAAAACTGCTAATGTAACACCCTTATTTAAAAAGGGCAGTAGACAGAAGGCTGGAAACTATAGACCAGTTAGTCTAACATCTGTGGTAGGTAAAATTTTGGAGTCCATTATTAAGGAGACAGTAACAGGACATTTGGATAATCATAATTTAATAGGACAAAGTCAGCATCGTTTTATGAAGGGGAAGTCATGTTTGACAAATTTGCTGGAGTTCTTTGAGGAAGTAACACACAGGGTGGATAAAGGGGAACCAGTGGATGTGGTGTATTTAGACTTCCAAAAGGCATTTGACAAGGTGCCACACAAGATTATTGCTTAAGATAAAAAATCACGGGATTTGGGGTAATATTCTGGCATGGATAGAGGATTGGCTATCTAACAGAAGGCAGAGAGTTGGGATAAATGGTTCATTCTCAGACTGGCAATCGGTAACTAGTGGTGTTCCGCAGGGGTCAGTGCTGGGTCCCCAACTCTTTACAATCTATATTAACGATTTGGAGGAGGGGACCAAGTGTAACATATCAAAGTTTGCAGATGATACTAAGATGGGCGGGAAAGTAGTGAGTGAGGAGGACATAAAAAATCTGCAAGGGGACATAGACAGGCTAAGTAAGTGGGCAGAGATTTGGCAGATGGAATACAATACTGGAAAGTGTGAGGTTATGCACTTTGGCAGGAAAAATAGT
Source organism: Squalus acanthias (assembly GCA_030390025.1). Taxonomy (NCBI): domain Eukaryota; kingdom Metazoa; phylum Chordata; class Chondrichthyes; order Squaliformes; family Squalidae; genus Squalus; species Squalus acanthias. Next base: position 54,674 of record JASTWF010000560.1, read on the forward strand.
AGAGCAAGTTATTATCTAAATGGCAAGAAACTGGAAAGTACTGAAGTACAAAGGGATCTGGGGGTCCTGGTGCACGAAACTCAAAAGGTTAGTATGCAGGTGCAGCAAGTGATTAAGAAGGCCAATAGAATGTTGGCTTTCATTGCTAAGGGGATAGAATATAAAAATAGGGAGGTATTGCTTCAGTTGTACAAGGTATTGGTGAGACCGCACCTGGAATACTGCATACAGTTTTGGTGTCCATACTTAAGAAAAGACATACTTGCTCTCGAGTCAGTACAAAGAAGGTTCACTCGGTTAATCCCGGGGATGAGGGGATGGACATATGAGGAGAGGTTGGGTAGATTGGGACTCTACTCATTGGAGTTCAGAAGAATGAGAGGCGATCTTATTGAAACATATAAGATTGTGAAGGGGTTGGATCGGGTGGATGCGGGGAGGATGTTCCCGATGATGGGTGAAACTAGAACTAAGGGGCATAGTCTTAGAATAAGGGGCTGCTCTTTCAAAACTGAGATGAGAAGGAACTACTCATCTCAGTTTTGAACCATTTATCCCAACTCTCTGCCTTCTGTTAGATAGCCAATCCTCTATCCATGCCAGAATATGCTGCCCCAAAAAGCTGTAGAAGCTACATCATTACATAAATTTAAAACATAAATAGACAGTTTCCTAGAAGTAAAGGGAATTAAGGGTTACGGGGAGCGGGCAGGAATTTGGACATGAGTCTAGGTTCGGATCGGTCATGGCCCTGTGGGTAGCGGAGCGGGCCCAGGGGCCGTGTAGCCTGATTCTGCTCCTATTTCGTGTGTCCAATTCTGTTAGGTTCAGGAGATGGTTCTGTGATAGTAGATTGGCGGTTAGGATCAGATCAGCCATGATCTTATTGAGTGGCGGAGCAGGCTCGAGGGGCCAATTGGCCTACTCCTGCTCCTATTTCTTATGTTCTTATGTTAAATTTAGCTACATTACACTCGGTCCCTTCCCCCAAATCATTAATATCGATTGTAAATAGTTGAGGCCCCAGCACCGATCCCTGTGGCACCCCACTAGTTACAGTTTGCCAACCTGAAAATGACCCATTTATCCTGACTCTCTGTTTCCTGTTAGCCAATCCTCTATCCATGCTAATATATTACCCCCAACCCCATGAGCTCTTATCTTGTGCAGTAACCTTTTATGTGGCACCTTATCGAATGCCTTCTGGAAATCCAAATACACTACATCTACTGGTTCCCCTTTATCCACCCTGCTCAAAGAACTCTAGCAAATTTGCCAAACAGGATTTCCCTTTCATAAAACCATGCTGACTCTGCTTGACTATCATGATTTTTAAATGTCCTGCTACTACTACTGTAATAATGGACTCCAGCATTTTCCCAATGACAGATGTTAGGCTAACTGGTTTATAGTTTCCTGCTTTCTGTCTCCCTCCTTTCTTGAATAGGGGTGTTACATTTGCGGTTTTGCAATCTGCTGGGACCGCTCTAGAATCCAGGGAATTTTGGTAGATTACAACCAATGCATCCACTATCTCTAGCCACTTCTTTTAAGACCCTAGGATGCAGGCCATCAGGTCCAGGGGACTTGTGCACCTTTAGTCCCATTAGTTTGCCTAGTACTTTTTCTCTAGTGATAGTGATTGTTTTAAGTTCCTCCCTCCCTATAGCCCCTTGATTATCTATTATTGGGATGCTTTTAGTGTCTTCTACCATGAAGACCGATACAAAATATTTGTTCGTCTTTGCCATTTCCCTGTTTCCCATTATTAATTCCCCAGTCTCATCCTCTAAGGGACCAACGTTTACTTTAGTTACACTCTTACTTTTTATATACCTGTAGAAGCTCTTACTGTCTGTTTTTATATTTCTTGCTAGTTTACTCTCATAATCTATCTTCTCTCTCTTTATTAATTTTTTAGTCGTCCTTTGCAGGTTTCTAAAGATTTCCCAATCCTCTGGCCTACCACTAATCTTCGCATCATAGTATGCCTTTGTTTTCAATTTGATACCATCCTTAACTTCCTTAGTTAGCCACGGATGATTCATCCTTCTCTTAGAGTCTTTCTTTCTCACTGGAATATATCTTTGCTGAGAGTTATGAAATATCTGCTTAAATGTCTGCCACTGCTTATCTACTGTCTTACCCTTTAATCTATTTTCCCAGTCCACTTTAGCCAACTCTGTCTTCATACCTTTGTAATTGCCTTTATTTAAGTTCAGGACACTAGTTTGAGATCCAAGTTTCTCAACCTCAAACTGAATTTGAAATTCCAACATGCTAAGATCACTCTTCCCTCGAGGATCCTTTACTATGAGATCATTAATTAATCTTATCTCATTACACATTACCAGATCTAAAATAGCCTGCTCCCTGGTTGTTCCACAATGTATTCTAAGAAACCAACCTGAACTCGTCCTCAAGGCTACCTTTGCCAATTTGATTTGTCCAATCTATATGAAGTTTAAAATCACCCATGATTATTGCAGTACCTTTCTTACAAGCCTCCATTATTTCTTGATTTATACTCTGTCCAACAGTGTAGCTACTGTTAGGGGGCCTATAGACTACTCCCACCAGTGACTTCTTTCCCTTATTATTTCTTATCTCCTCCCAAACTGATTCTACATCTTCGATAGCAAAATACTGCGGATGCTGGAAATCCGAAATAACAACAGAAAACGCTGGAAAAACTCAGCAGGCCAGGCAGCATCCACGGAGAGAGAAACAGAGTTAACATTTCAGGTCGAAGACCTTTCGTCAGAACTGGAAAAAAGTAGGAAATGAAATAGATTTAAAGCAAGTATAAAGCTGGGAAAAGGGGGAGGGGATGAAAGAACAAAGGGGAAGGTCAGTGGTGGGATAGAAAGCAGGAGAGATTAAGAGACATTGAGAGACATTAAGAGATAATCAAGGCAAGAGGAGGTGTTAATGTGACAGGTTGAGGCTAGATGAAGTGTGAGATGCGCTGGCAGACAGAAGGACAGCTGTCAGCTTCTGGGAGGGAAAAAAAAGGGCCAAACAAAAGGGTGGATGAAAAAAAATATATATAAATGTGATAGGGGCTGAGGTTATGATCTGAAATTGTTGAACATTCTACATCTTGATCTTCTGAGCCAATATCATTTCTCACTACTGCACTGATCTCATCCTTTATTTAAAGAGCTACCCCACCTCCTTTCCTTTTCTGCCTATCCTTCCGAAATGTGTTATACCCCTGAATATTCAGTTCCCAGCCTTGGTCACCTTTCAACCACGTCTCTGTAATGGCTATCAGATCATACCCATTTATTTCTATTTGTGCTGTCAACTCATCTATCTTGTTACGAATGCTGCGTGCATTCAGATAAAGAGCTTTTAATTTTGTCTTTTTACCATTTTTCCGTACACTGATCCACTTTCTGATGCGCTCTTATGTTTACACGCTCCGTCCCTTCCTGTCACACTCTGGTAATCATTACCCCTATCGCTACCCTGCACTATTGCCTTCTCCTTTCTTTTTGACTTTTGAAATTTCCCCTCGCATGAACTCTCCCTGCCCCACTATTTAGTTTAAAGCCCTATCTACAGCCCTAGTTATTCGATTCGCCAGGACACTGGTCCCAGCATGGTTCAAGTGAAGCCCATCCCAAGGAACAGCTCCCTCTTTCCCCAGTACTGGAGCCAGTGCCCCATGAATCGAAACCCATTTCTCCCACACCAATCTTTGAGCCACTCATTCATCTCTCTGATCTTATTTACCCTATGCCAATTTGCTCGTGGCTCAGGTAGTAATCCAGAGATTATTACCTTTGTGGTTCTGCTTTTTAATTTAGTCCCTAGCTTCTCATACTAAATTGTATGAAGTACAAGTAAGTCGCTGTTTCACCTAGGAGTGTTTGAGGCCCTGGACAGTGGGAAGGGGGGAGGTGAAAGGGCAGGTGTTGCATCTCCTGTGCTTGCATGGGAAGGTGCCATGTGAAGGAGAGCGGGTGTTGGGTGTGATGGAAGAGTAGAAACTAAACACTTGGCTGAAGGATTGATGTGGGAAGGAGGGGCTCCATTTCACCAGTGCTGGGACAGGAAGGTGCTGTTCTGCTAGGATGGGCTACACCTGACGGGCTGGGAACAAGGCCCAAGCTGAAAGGAGAACTAAGGCCGTAGAAAGGACTTTAAACCAATAAACGGGGAGGGGTGGGGGGGGGGGGTGGCATGGGGCTCAGGCAGAAATAATAAAAGTGAAAATAGAATAAAGATAATAAAAAAGGATGAGAGTGAAGTCTAGATCATCAATAGTGTTAAAAGTAATATAAATGCTTCAGATTCAGAAAAAAATATAGGAAATAATAACAGAATAACTGATCAAAATACAACAGGAGTGATGGAAAAACAAGGAGTGTGGTAAGTTAAAATATGTGAGAGAAACTGCATCAGGACAAAAGGGCAGGGTAGTTGCCCAAATAAGAGTTCTATACACCAATGCACATAGGGAATAAAACCAAGTGAATTAGCAACGCAAATTCAGCTGAAAGGGTATGACATTGTGGGCATCACTGAGACCTTGGCTACAAGCTGGGCATGACTGGGAGCTAAATATTCCAGGTTATAAGGTCTTTAGAAAGCACAGGGAAATTGGAGAATGAGGAGGAGTAGCAATATCGAAAAGGGACACTATTACAGCATTAGAAAGGTGATATCAGTAAGGGTGAGCAGGCAGTAGAAACGCTATTGGTAGAATTGTGGAATAGAAAAAGATGGAAGTCTTTAGTGGGAGTCGATAGCAGTGATAAAGTAGCGGGATGCATAAACACAGAGATCAGAGAAGCTTGTTGCAAAAACCGTGCTTATAATGGGAGACTTTAATTTTCACAAAGACTGGGAGAAGCAAAACTGCTTGAGTTCCAAAGGCAGTGAATTTCTCAAGTGTATTCGGGACAGTTTTCTGGAACAATATGTTCTTGAACCAACAAGCAAACTGGCCATACTAGGTTTAGTGATCAGTCAATAATCTAACGGGAAGGGAACACCTAACTAACAGTGACCGTAACGTGATCGAATTCAATATTAGAGAGGGAGATGGGTGAGTCACAAACTAAGGTTTTATATTTAGGTAAAGCGAACTTTGGAGGGATGAGGCAGGAATTGACTAGACTGGGCAGAACTACCAATGGATCAAACTACGGATGAACAGTGGGAGGTGTTGAAAGAAGTATTTGGTAGAATACAAGACCTGTACTAAAGGGCAAGAGCTCCAATTAAACAACCTTGGGCAACAAGAGAAGTGAGAGATAGTATCAAACCAAAAGAAAGGGCTTATACGAAAGCAAAGAACAGTCGAGATCCCGCGGACTGGGAGAGATATAAAGAACAGCAAAGAAAGTCGTTAGAGCTGCAAAAAGGGAATACGAGAAAAATCTTGAGGGATATTGAGGACAACACTACAGATTTTTACGAGTATATTAAGAGAACATAATAAGAACATAAGAAATAGGAGCAGGAGTCGGCCATTTGGCCCCTCGAGCCTGCTCCACCAATCAATGAGATCATGGCTGATCTTCTACCTCATCTCCACTTTCCTGCACTATCCCCATATCCTTTGATTCCCTTAATATTCAAAAATCTATCGATCTCTGTCTTGAATATACTCAACGACTGAGCCTCCACTGCCCTCTGGGATAGAGAATTCCAAAGATTCACCACCCTCTGATTGAAGAAATTTCTCCTCATCTCATCCTAAATGGCCGACCCCTTATTCTGAGACTGATCCCTGGTTCTAGACTCCCCAGCCAGGGGAAACATCCTCCCTGCATCTACCCTGTAAGAATTTTGTATGTTTCAATGAGATCACCTCTCATTCTTCTAAACTCTAGAGAATATAGGCCTAGTCTACTCAATCTCTCCTCATAGGACAATCCCCCCATCCCAGGAACCAGTCTGGTCAACCTTCGTTGCACTCCCTCTATGGCAAGTATATCCTTCCTTAGGTAAGGAGACCAAAACTGTACACAATACTCCAGGTGTGGTCGCAACAGGGCATATTTGCAGTAAGATGTCTTTACTCTTATACTCAAATCCTCTTATAATGGCCAACATACCATTTGCTTTCCTAATTGTACACCCAGGTCCCTCTGAACACCAACATTTCCCAATCTCTCCATTTAAAAAATACTCTGCTTTTCTATTTTTCCTACCAAAGTGGATAACTTCACATTTCTCCACTCACTTAGCCTGTCTGAAGCCTCCTTGCATCCTCCTCTCAACTTATATTCCCACCCAGCTTTGTATCATCAGCAAACTTGTATATATTACGTTTGGTCCCCTCATCCAAATCATTGATGTAGATTGTGAATAGCTGAGGCCCAAGCACTGATCCTTGCGGTACCCCACTAGTTACAGCCTGCCAACCCGAAAATGACCCGTTTATTCCTACTCTCTGTTTTCTGTCTGATAACCAATCCTCAATCCATGCTAGTATATTACCCCCAATCCCATGAGCCCAAATTTTGTTTAATAACATCTTGTGTGGCACCTTAGCGAATGCCTTCTGAAAATCCAAATACACCACATCCACTGGTTCCCCCTTATCTATTCTGCTAGTTACAACCTCAAAAAACACCAACAGTTTTGTCAAATGTGATTTCCCTTTCATAAGCCCAATCCTATTATTATTTTCTAAGTGCCCTGTTACCACGTCCTTAATAATAGATTCTAGCATTTTGCCGACTACTGATGTCAGGCTAACTAGTCTGTAGTTCCCCGTTTTTCTCTCTCCCTCCTTTCTTAAATAGTGGGGTTACATTTGCTACCTTCCAATCCGCGGGAACCGTTCCAGAATCTATGGAATTTTGGAAAATGACAACCAATGCATCCACTATCTCTCTAGCCACCTCTTTCAAAACCCTAGGATGTAGGCCATCAGGTCCAGAGAATTTATCGGCTTTCAGTCCCATTAATTTCTCCAGTACTACTTTTTTACTAATACGAATTTCTTTCAGTTCCTCATTCTCTCTAGACCCTTGGTTCTCCACTATTTCCGGGAAGTTTTTTGCGTCTTCCGTGAAGACAGACACAAAGTATTTGTTTAATTTCTCTGCCATTTCCTTATTTCCCCATTATAACTTCTCCTGTCTCAGCCTGTAAGGGACCCACATTTACTTTCACTACTCTTTTCCTTTTTACATACCTATAGAAGCTTTTACAGTTTTTTTATGTGTCTCGCTAGTTTACTCTCATTCTATTTTCCCTTTTTTAAATCAATTTCTTGATCCTCCTTTACTGAATTCTAAAACCTCCCAATCCTCAGGCATACTCTTTTTTGGCAAAATTATAAGCCTCTTCCTTTGATCTAATACTATCTTTAACTTCCCTTGTTAGCCACGGTTGGACCACTTTTCCTGTGGGGTTTTTGTGCCTTATGGAATATATATTTGTTGTAAATTATGTATTCATTCTTTAAATGCTAGCCATTGCTTGTCTACCATCATACCTTTTAATGTAGTTTCCCAATCTACCGTAGCCAACTCGCCCCTCATACCTACGTAGTTTGCTTTGTTTAGATTTAAGACCCTAGTTTCGGATTTAACTAAATCACTTTAAAACTGAATATAAAATTCTATCATATTATGGTCACTCTTCCCTAAGGGCCCCTTTACTACAAGGTTATTAATTAACCCTTTTTCATTGCACAATTCTAGATCTAAAGTAGCCTGTTCCCTAGTTGGTTCCTCAACATATTGATCGAGAAAACTATCTTGCATACATTCCATGAATTTGTCCTCCACACTATTACTGCAAATTTGGTTTGCCCAGTCTATATGTAGATTAAAGTCCCCCATGATCACTGTATTACCCTTGTTACATGCGCCTCTAATTTCCTGATTTATACTCTGCCCTACATTACAACTACTGTTTGGGGGCCTATAAACAACTCCCACCAATGTTTTCTGCCCCTTGCTGTTTCTTAGCTCCATACAAACTGATTCTACTTCTTGATTTTCAGAGCTAAGATCCTTTCTCTCTACTGTCTTAATCCCATCCTTTATTATCAGGGCTACCCCTCCTCCTTTTCCATTTTGCCTATCTCTTCTACAAGTTAAGTATCCTGGAATATTTAGTTCCCAACTTTGGCCACTTTGCAACCACGTCTCCGTTGTGGCAATTAGATCAAACCTTTTCATTTCTATCTGCGCTATTAATTCATCTATTTTGTTGTGAATGCTTCGTACATTTAGATATAGTGCCTTTAGCTTTGACTTATTTCTATTTTTCCCTGATGTCACCTTAGTCACTGATGCCTTATTACCTTTGTTACTCTCTCTGTCCCTTCCTGACCCACTCTGCTTATTTTTACCCAAAACTCTACTCTGCTCTAGAGCCTTGACATTTCTCTCGCTGCTTTTAAATTTACTCTTTCCTGAATCCTCCCACCCCGCCCTGCCCTTCATTAATATAAAGCCCTGTCTACTGCCCTAGTTATTCGGTTCACCAGGACACTGGTCCCAGCCTGGTTTAACTGGAGCCCGTCCCAACGGAACAGCTCCCTCTTTCCCCCAGTACTGGTGCCAGTGCCCCATGAACTGAAACCCCTTCCTCCCACACCACTCTTTGAGCCACGCATTTAAACCTCTAATCTGTTTGTCCCTATGCCAATTTGCGTGTGGCTCAGGTAACAATCCAGAGATTATTACCTTTGAGGTTCTGCTGTTTAATTTGGATCCTAGCTCCTCAAACTCCCTCAGCAGAACCTCATTCCTAGTTCTACCTATGTTGTTGGTTCCTACGTGGACCACGACAACTGGATCCTCCCACTCCCACTCCAAGTTCTACTCCAGCCGCGAGGAGATTTCTTTAACCCTGGCACTGGACAGGCAACACAACCTTCGGACATATTGGTCATGGCTGCAGAGAACAGTATCTATCCCTCTGAATATATTGTCCCCTACCACAACTACATTCCCTTTCACTCCCCCCACTTGAATGTCTTCCTGCACCATGGTGGCATAGTCAGCTTGCTCATCCATCCTGCAGGCTTTTCCCTCAACCAAACAGGCAGCAAGAACCTCATACCTGTTGGACAAGGGCAAAGGCTGAGGCTCCTCCAGCACTGCACCTAGGGTCCCCTTACCTGCCTGAGTTGCAGTCTCACACTCCTGTCCCTGACCACTAACCAGACTCTGTTCAAGTCCACTCTGTTTAATCCTGCTCTGTGCAGACTGCTCTGTGCTCTGCAGAAATGTTTACCTTTATACACTAGGAGCCTCACCCAATTTACAAGTGTTGACTCAGGTCCCCTGCTCCTGGTGATGAGCGCCTATTCAAGACAAACACTTACAGCTGACTGACAGTTAACTGCCACTGGCAGGCAGCTTCTGCTAATTACAGTTTTTACATTTCTAGGTTAAAATCAAAATCTTAAATTAAATTCTACTTAATACTTACCAGAAATTCCCACTCTTTCCAAATTCCCAAATAAAGCACTCTGTTCAAGTCCACTCCTTTTAATCCCACTCTGTGCAGACCGGCAAAAAGAAAGAGGGTGGCTAAGAGCATCATTCCCATTAAGCTGTCCAGCCGCGCAGCGGTCTGGAGCTCCCACGCAGGCCGGTCATCTGCTTTTGAATGGAAAACCCCTGCATGCGCGGAAATTTGAATGGGCTGTGCAGCCCGTTAAAGGGTAATGTGGGCCCCTAAAGACAGACATTCAGGGAATGGCAGACTTACCAAATACTTTGTATCAGTCTTCACAGCAGAGGATGAGGATAAAATCCCAGAGGTACAAGGAAAACTAAAAATAAATCGAGGGGAGAAACTTACTAGATTCACTATAAGTAAAGAAATGGTGATGGAGACAATAATGAGATTAAACAAGTGTGAGGAGCTCATGGACTTCTTTGTCTCTAAGACTGAGACCATCCGTTCAGCTGCCTCTGCCACTTCCCTTCCTTCCCCTAGCCCACTGGGCCAAACTTCCTCTAAGGTTCCCCCCTGCCCTAGCCCTGAACTCACATCTTTCTCCAGTTTCTCTCCAATCTCCCCTTATGACCTCTCTGCGCTCATCTTGTCCATCAGACCCACTTCCTGCTCCCTCGACCCTATTCCCACCAAACTGCTGACCACCCAACTTCCTTTTCTGGCTCCCATATTGTTAACGGTTCTCTCTCCTCAGGTACTGTCCCCCTCTCCCTCAAATCTGCCGTCATCCCCCCTCTCCTCAAAAAAACAAACCTTGATCCCTCCGTCCACAGTGTATAAATTGTCATGCTGCTTGTCTGACATATAGTTCTGGATGAGCAAAAATGTTCTCCAATTAAATATTGGGAAAACCAAAGCCATTGTTTTCGGTCCTCGCCACAAACTCCGTTCCCTAGCCACTGACTCCATCCCTCTCCCTAACATCTGTCTGAGGCTGAACCACACTGTTTGCAACCTTGGTGTCATATTTGACCCTGAAATGAGCTTCCAACCACATATCCGCAGCATAACAAAGACCGCCTACTTCCACCTCCGTAACATCGCCCGTCTCCGCCCCTGCCACAGCTCATCCGCTGCTGAAACCCTCATCCATGCCTTTGTTACCTCTAGACTTGACTATTCCAACGCACTCCTGGCTGGCCTCTCACATTCCACCCTACATAAACTTGGTCATCCAAAACTCGGCTGCCCATGTCCTAACTCGCACCAAGTCCCGTTCGCCCATCACCTCTGTGCTCGCTGACCTACATTGGCTCCCGGTTAAGTCACGCCTCGATTTCAAAATTCTCATCCTTGTTTTCAAATCCCTCCATGGCCTCACCCCTTCCTATCTCTGTAATCTCCTTCAGCCCCACAACCCCCCCCGAGATATCTGCGCTACTCTCATTCTGTCCTCTTGAGCATCCCTGATTATAATCGCTCAACCTTTGGTGGCCGTGCCTTCTGTTGCCTAGGCCCTAAGCTCTGGAATTCCCTCCCTAAACTTCTCCGCCTCTCTACCTCGCTTTCCTCCTTTAAGACGCACCTTAAAACCTACCTCTTTGACCAAGGCTTTGGTCACCTGCCCTAATTTATCCTTATGTGGATCGGTGTCAAATTTTTTGTCTTAAAATACTCCTGTGCAGCGCCTTGGGACGTTTTACTACGTTAAAGGCGCTATATAAATACAAGCAAACAGCAAACTCCCACAAACAGCAATGTGATAATGACCAGATAATCTGTTTTAGGTGTTGATTGATGGATAAATATTGGCCTGGACACCGGGGATAACTTCCTTGCTCTTCTTTGAAATAGTGCCATGGGATCTTTTACGTCCACCCGAGAGAGCAGACGGGGCCTCGGTTTAACGTCTCATCCTAAAGATGGCACCTCTGACAATGTAGTACTCCCTTAGTACTGCACTGGAGTGTCAGCCTAGATTTTCGTGCTCAAGTCTCTGGAACATAACATAAGACGTAGGAGCAGGAGTCGGTCATTTGGCCCCTCGACCCTGCTTCGCCATTCAATAAGATCATGGCTGATCTGATCTTGGCCTCAACTCCACTTCCCTACCTGCTCCCCATAACCCTTGACTCCCTTACCTTTCAAAAATCTGTCTATCTCCACCTTAAATATATTCAATGACTCCGCCTCCACAGCTCTCTGGGGAAGAGAATTCCAAAGATTCACGACCCTCTGAGAGAAGAAATTCCTCCTCATTTCCAATTTAAAAGGGTGCCCCCTTATTCTGACATTATGCCCCCTAGTTCTAGATTCCCCCACGAGGGGAAACATCCTCTCTGCATCTACCCTGTCAAGCCCCTTCAGAATCTTATATGTTTCAATAAAATCACCTCTCATTCTTCTAAACTCCAATGAGTATAGGCCCAACCTGCTCAACCTTTCTTCATAAGACAACCCCTTCATCTCCGGAATCAACCTCGTGAACCTTCAATGAACTGCCTCCAATGCAAGTATATCCCTCCTTAAATAAGGAGTCCAAAACTGTACACAGTACTCCAGGTGTGGTCTCACCAACGCCCTGTACAGTTGTAACAGGACTTCCCTGCTTTTATACTCCATTCCCTTTGCAATAAAGGCCAACATTCCATTTGCCTTCCTAATTACTTGCTGTACCTGCATGCTAACTTTTTGTGATTCATGTACAAGGATCCCCAGTTCCCTCTGTACCTCAGCATTTTGTAATCTCTCCCCATTTAAATAATTTGCTTTTTTATTTTTCCTGCCAAAGTGGATAACCTCGCATTTTCCCACATTAAACTCCATCTGCCAGATTTTTGCCCACTCACTTAGCCTATCTCTCTCCCTCTGGAGATTCTTTGCGTCCTCCACACAATTTGCTTTCCCACCTATCTTTGTATCATCAGCAAATTTGGCTACATTACACTCGATCCCTTCATCCAAGTCATTAATGTAGATTGTAAATAGTTGAGGCCCCGGCACTGATCCCTGCGGCACTCCACTAGTTACAGTTTGCCAACCTGAAAATGACCCATTTATCCCGACTCTCTGTTTTCTGTTATTTAGCCAATCCTTTATCCATGCTAATATATTGGGGCAGAAATTCGGGTCTCCACGGGTGAGTACGCGCTGTGTACTCACCCGTAGGGCCACCGGAAGTGCCGGTTTCGCGCATGCACGGGAAACTGGAACTTCCGGTCTCGTGAAAGAAGGGGTTCGAGGGTCAACCACGTGCGCCGGAGAGGCAGCGCGCACGCAGCGAACTTTGTTTTTTTTTTCAGGTTTCTCCGTGAGGGTAAGTATGGAGAAGCTGCGCAGGAAAAAAGGAGGCGCAAGGCCTGCTTTTAACAAGGTAAGTGGTGAATTAAGTAGAATTTAAACATTTTTTCAACAGGTTTATCTTTTTTATATACTTTAAAGAAAGGTAAGTTTATTTTTAGCACCGTTAAAAAGTGTAATTAATTTTTTCAAAAATTTAAATTTTTGTTTAAAGTAGTTAATTTATGTAATTGTTATTTTAAAAATGTGATGTTTTTTTTAAATTTATTTGAAGTTTAAGTGAGGTTTTGGGACTGATCTCTATTCATAGATTTGACAGGTCTTCCTGTCAAAATCTATGAATGGAGATTCCCTGCTCCGATTGGCTCTCCATGGCCCACGTGATCCCAGGGGACGCTTCGAACTAACTGCGCCCCTGGGATACGCAAGCACTGCGCGCCGGCAGCTGCAGGAGGCCCAGGAGCCGAAGTTCATGTGGGCCGAAGCACAACGGCAGGCACGGTAGGTAAGTACACGCGCGATCCTTGCACCCGCGGGAAGCCGGAGAGCCGAATTTCTGGCCCATTACCCTCAACCCCGTGAGCTCTTATCTTGTGCAGTAACCTTTTATGTGACACCTTATCGAATGCCTTCTGGAAATCCAAATACACTACATCTACTGGTTCCCCTTTATCCACCCTGCTCGTTACATCAAAGAACTCCAGCAAATTTGTCAAACATGATTTCCCTTTCATAAAACCATGCTGACTCTGCTTGACTATATTATGATTTTCTAAATGTCCTGCTACCACTTCCTTAATGATGGAGTGGGACTTGAACCCACAACCTTCTGACTGAGGTGAGGGCGCTATCCACTGAGCCACAGGGAAGTGTGAGGTCATCCACTTTGGGCTCAAGAAAGATCGATCAGAGTATTTTCTAAATGGTGAGAAGCGAGGAGCTGTGGAGGAGCTGAGAGATTTAGGGGTTCATGTACAGAAATCACTAAAAGCTAGTGGACAGGTACAAAAAATAATTAAACAGGCTAGTGGAATGTTGCCTTTATCTCAAGGATGCTGGAATACAAAGGAGAGGAAGTTATGTTCCAGTTGTACAGAGCTCTGGTTACCATCTGGACACTGTGTTCAGTCCTGGGCACCGTACCTCAGGAAGGATATACTGGCCTTGGAGGGGGGGCAGCACAGATTCACCAGAATGATACCGGGGCTAAAAGGGTTAAATTCTGAGGACAGGTTGCACAGACTGGGCTTGTATTCCCGTGAATATAGAAGATTAAGGGATGATCTGATTGAGGTGTTTAAGATGATTCAAGGATTTGATAGGGTAGATTGAGAGAAACTATTTCCTCTGCGGGGAGTCCAGACAAGGGGGCATCACCTTAAAATTAGAGCCAGGCCATTCAGGGGTGATAGCGGGAAGCACCTCTTCACACACAGGGTAGTGGAAATTTGGAACACTCTTCCCCAAAAAGCAGTTGATGCTGGTGGGTCAATTAAAAATGTCAAAACTGAGATGGATAATTGATTGGTGGAACAGACTCGAGGGGCTGAATGGCCTCCTCCTGTTCCTATGTTCCAGCATCTGTAGCATTTTCTTTTTGTTTTCAGGAAATTCTTGATGTGTTTTTGAAGAACCATTTTGCCAATGTTAAATGATCCACACAGACTGGGTTCACGACAGCTATTTTGGAACCTTGTGCATGTTCCCATGTGCTGTCTGTTGCTGGGGTTTGTTATTTGTGCTATATTTTCTGGTCTTATTTTAAGTGTTTTTGGAATAATTTTGCTTTTGGACCTTTTAACGATTAGATCTTCATGGTATGGTGATGGGGGCTTTGTACATTTCACACAGTGATCAACACATGAAATGGACTCCCAGATATAGCAGAGAACTCGATAACCAATTGGATGCGTCAGTGAGGGATGGGGAATGCAGTGTTCCCTTTAAACTGCACGGCTGCGCAGCACTCTGGAGCTCCTGCGCAGCCGGCTCACCAGCTTTTAAGTGGGAAAAACCGTGTGCATGCGGTATTTTGAATGGGCCGCGCAGCCAAAAAAATTAAAGGGAACCTTGGGTGGGGGAGGCTTTAAGTTATCTCTGGATAGATGAATTAAGATTCATCTTAATTCCTTATCCTTAATTATCTTTTGATTTCATTTTAAGGGTGCCAGAGATGAACTGTTCCTAAGAGTGTCACTTGTAGAACAGTAATGACACTTTCAGTAAAGTTAGTCTTTCTGAGAGGAAAAGATTGCCCAAGGAAAGCTGGAAAGTACATAAATCGCTTCATTAAATGGAGACGTGCACACAGCTTTATTGAACTGTTTTGTTCTTTGAACCCAGAACCATCATTGATTGTGAGGCGGCAGGAAGCGATGGATGCTGCTCGCCACAGGATGCAGCAGGAGTTGGATGCACAGGCAGCAAAATACCGAGAAAAACAGAAAGAGGTAAGGGCGCATCGAATCAGTTAGGCCCTCATGGTAAAGGTAAGGCCTGGTGTAGGTATATGATTTGGATTTCAGTATAGGGAGCACAATCTCAAAATTTACTGATGATACAAAATCAAGGCGTTTCCACTGGCAGGTGGGTCGGTAACCAGAGGACTCAGATTCAAGAAAATTGGTGAAAGAACCAGAGGGGAAATGAGGGGAAAAAAATTTAGGCAGTGAGTTGTTATCTGAAATGCGCTGCCTGAAAGGGCGGTGGAAGCAGATTCAATAATCCCTTTCAAAAGGGAATTGGATAAGTACTTGGAACAGGAGAAATTTACAGGGCTATGGGAAGGAGCAGGGGAGTGGGACTGATTGGAGAGCTCTTTCAGAGAGCCGGCGCAGGCACGATGGGCTGAATGGCCTCCTGTGCTGTATCATTCTATGATTCTAAGAGGGTTAGCAAACAGCGAGTAGAACTGTAAATGACATCAGGTTAGCAGAATGGGCAGACAGGTGGCGCGTGGCAGATGCAATTTAATGTGGATAAGTGTGATCTGATACATTTTTGGAAGGAAATATCAGGAATAGGAGTGCACTCAATGGAAAGAAAGTGGAGGGTGCAGATATATAGTCCCCTGAAAGCGAGAGTGCAGGTAGATAAAGGCATTAAAATAGCATTTTGGCTTTTATAAATAGGGGCATAGAGTACAAGAGTAAAGAAGTAATGATGAATTACACGTGTGTTGCCGTGTGACGTTACCGTTATTTTACGCAGATTGAAGAAGAGAAGAGGAGAGAGAAAATCGAAGCGTGGGACAATATGCAAGAAGGAAAAAGCTCCCGGAAAAAAGCAAACCTGAATCCTGTAACGTGACCTTGTTATGTTTTGTTATTTACGACTGAGATATTTATAATGACCACTACCTAATTCTGGGTAGCTGTGTTTGAACTGCAGGACTAATTGATTGCTTTTCCTTTGTTTAACATCAGGAGCCAGAATCCAGTACATCAAGTGCGACAAAGCCTAAATCTGACAAGAAGTCCCTGAGAGGCGGTGAGTGCTCTCAGCCATCCATTCCGCAAAATAGTCAACGTGTTACAAGTACAACAACAACAACTTGTATTTATATAGCGCCTTTAACGTAGTAAAACTTCCCAAGGCGTTTCACAGGAGCGTCATAAAACAAAATTTGACACCGAGCCACATGAGGAGAAATTGGGGCAGATGACCAAATGCTTGGTCAAAGAGGTAGGTTTTAAAGAGCGTCTTAAAGGAGGAAAAATACGTGGAGCGGTTTAGGGAGGGAATTCCAGAGCTTTAGGGCCTCGGCAACAGAAGGCACGACCACCAATGGTTGAGCGATTAAAATCAGGAATGCTCAAGGAGCGCAGAGATCTCGGGGTGGGGTGGGAGGGGGTTTGCAGGGCTGGAGGAGGTTACAGAGATAGGGAGGGACGAGGCCATGGAGGAATTTGAAAACAAGGATGAGAATTTTAAAATCGAGGCGTTACTTAACTGGTAGCTAATGTTCAGTGAGCGTGGATTAGTGAGCGTGATGGGTGAATGGGACTTGGTGCAAGTTAGGACACGGGCAGCAGGGTTTTGTATGACCTCACGTTTACATAGTATAGAACGTGGGAGGCCAGCCAGGTGTGCATTGGAATAGTCAAGCCTAGAGGTAACAAAGGCATGGATGAGGGTTTCAGCAGTGGATGAACTGAGACAAGGGCGGAGATGGGCAATGTTACGGAGGTGGAAATAGGTGGTCTTAGTGATGGAATAAAAACAGAAAATGCTGGAAACACTCAGCAGGTCAGGCAGCATCTGTGGAGAGAGAAACAGAGTTAACATTTCAGGTTGCTGACCTTTCGTTAGAACTGGTAAAAGTTAGAGATGTAACAGGTTCTAAACAAGTGCAGGGGCAGGGAAAGGAGGGAGGGGAGGAAAGAACAAAAGGGAAGGTCTGTGATAGGGTGGAAGGCAGGAATGATTAAATGACAAAAGGTATGATTGTACAAAGCAAAAGGAGATGGTAATGGGATAAGTAAAGAAACAAAAGATAGAATCTTAGAATGGTCACAGCACGGAAGAAAGCCTTTCGGCCCATCGAGCCCATGCCAACTCTCAGCTAGTCCCACTCCCCCCGCCCTTTCCCCATAGCCTTGCAAATTTTTTTCCTTCAGATACTTATCCAACTCCCTTTTGAAAGCCGTGATTGAGTCTGCCTCCACCACCCTTTCAGGCAGTGCATTCCAAATCTTAACCACTCGCTGCAAAAAAAAATTTTTTCTTACGTTGCCTTTGGTTCTTTTGCCAATCACCTTAAATCTGTGTCCTCTGGTTCTCGAACCTTCTGCCAATGGGAACAGTTTCTCTCTATCTATCTGTCCAGACTCCTCATGATTTTGAACACCTCTATCAAATCTCCTCTCAATCTTCTCTGCTCCAAGGAGAACAACCCCAGCTTCTCCGGTCTATCCACATAACTGAAGTCCCTCATCCCTGGAATCATTCTCGTAAATCTTTTCTGCACCTTCTCTAACCTTCACATCCTTCCTAAAGTGTGGTGCCCAGAATTGGGCACAGTACCACAGTTGGGGCCGAACCAGTATTTTATACAGGTTCATCATAATTTCCACACTTTTGTACTCTATACCTCTATTTATGAAGCCCAGGATCCCGTAAGCCTTTTTAACTGCTTTCTCAACCTGCCCTGCCACCTTCAATGATTTGTGCACACATACCCCCAGGTCTCTCTGTTCGTGCACCCCCTTTAGGATTCTACCATTTAGTTTATATATCCTCCCCATTCTTTCTACCAAAATGCATCACTTCACACTTTTCTGCGTTAAATTTCATCTGCCACGTGTCCGCCCATTTCACCAGCCTGTCTATGTCTTCCTGAAGTCTATCACTCTCCTCCTCACTGTTCACAAAAGTTTTGTGCCATCTGCAAATTTTGAAATTGTGCCTCGTACACCTACATCCAAGTCATTAATATATATTAAGAAAAGCAGTGGTCCTAGAACCGACCCCTGGGGAACACCACTGCATACCTTCCTCCAGTCCAAAAAACAACCATTCACCACTACTCTGTTTCCTATCACTTAGCCAATTTCGTATCCATGCTGCCACTGTCCCTTTTATTCCATGGGCTTCAACTTTGCTGGCAAGCCTATTATAGAAACATAGAAACTAGGAGCAGGAGTAGGCCATTCGGCCCGTCGAGCCTGCTCCACCATTCAATACGATCATGGCTGATCATCCAAATCCAGTACCCTGTCCCTGCTTTCTCACACAGAATCCCCACATCGAGCCTGCACCTATCCCACCCACCCCACGTATTTAAGTCCCCCTAACATATCCCATCCTATCCCCATAACCCCACATATTTAATCCTCCCCTAACACTAAGGGTCAATTTATCATAGCCAAATCAACCTAACCCGCACATTTTTGGACTGTGGGAGGAAACCGGAGCACCCGGAGGAAACCCACGCAGACACGGGGAGAATGTGCAAACTCCACACAGACAGTCACCCGAGGTCAGATTCGAACCCGGGTCCCTGGCGCTGTGAAGCACCAGTGCTAACCACTATGCCACCGTGTTGCCCTTTGTGGCACTTTGTTGAACGCCTTTTGGAAATCCATGTACACTACGTCAACCGCATTGCCCTCATCAACCCTCTCTGTAACTTCATCAAAAAACTCGATCAAATTGGTTAAACACGATTTGCCTTTAACAAATCAGTGCTGGCTTTCCTGAATTAATCCACACTTGTCCAAGTGACTGTTAATTTTGTCCCTGATTACTGTTTCTAAAAGCTTTCCCACTACTGAGGTCAAACTGACTGGCCTGTAATTGCTGGGTTTATCTTTACACCCTTTTTTGAACAATGGTGTAACATTTGCAATTCTCCAGTCCTCTGGCACCACCCCCGTATCTATGGAGGATTGGAATATTATGGCCAGTACCTCCGTGATTTCCACCCTCAGTTCCCTCAGCATCCTAGGATGCATCCCATCCAGTCCTGGTGATTTATCTACTTTAAGTACAGCCAGCCTTTTTAATACTACTTCTTTATAAATTTTTATCCCATCAAGTGTCTCCACTACCACCTCCTTCACTATGTCTATGGCAGCATCCTCTTCCTTGGTGAAGACAGATGCAAAATACTCGTTTAGAACCTCAGCCATACCCTCTGCCTCCATGCATAGGTCTCCTTTTCGGTCCCTAATAGGCCACACCCTTCCTCTTACTACCCTTTTACTATTTATATGCCTATAGAAGATGGGTCTAGAAGAGGTGTAAATGGGTCTCGCGGAATCATCAACAGCTGCCATCTGAAAAAATAGGGGCAGAGGTTATAATCTGAAATTGTTGAACTCGATGTTGAGTCCAGAAGGCTGTAAAGTGCCTAATCGAAAAATGAGTGCTGTTCCTCGAGCTTACGTTGAGCTTCGTTGGAACAGTGTAAGAGGCTGAGGATGGAGAGGTCAGAGTGGGAGTGAAGTGGAGAATTAAAGTGACAGGTGACCGGGAGCTCGGGGTCATGCTTGTGGACTGAACAGAGGTGTTCCGCAAAGTGGTCACCCAATCTGCGTTTGGTTTCCCCAATGTAGAAGAGACCGCATCGTGAGCAGCGAATACAGTATACTAAATTGCAAGATGTACAAAGGTCTTAGTGATGGCACGGATATGTGGTCAGAAGCTAATTTCAGGGTCAAATATGACACCAAGGTTACGAACAGTCTGGTTCAGCCTCAGACAGATGGCAGGGAGAGAGATGGAGTCGGTGGTTTGGAAACGGAGTTTGTGGCGGGGACCGAAGACAATGACTTTGGTCTTCCCAATATTTAGTTGGAGAAATTTCAGCTCATCCAGTGCTGAATGTCAGACAAGCAATTGACAATTTAGAGACAGTGGAGGGGCCGAGAGAAGTGGTGGTGAGGTAGAACTGGGTGTCGTCAGTGTACATGTGGAAACTTACACTGTTTTCGGATGATGTCACCGAGGGGCAGCATGTAGATGAAAAATAGGAGGGGGCCAAGGATAGATACTTAGGGGACACCAGAGGTAACGGTGCGGGAGCGGGAAGAGAAGCCGTTGCAGGTGATTTTCTGGCTATGATTAGATAGATAAGAATGGAACCAGGCGAGTGCAGTCCCACCCAGCTGGACGATGGTGGAGAGGCATTGGAAGAGGATGGAGTGGTCAACCGTGTCAAAGGCTGCAGACAATTCAAGAAGGACGAGGAGGGATAGTTTACTTTTGTCACAGTAACATAGGATGTCATTTGTGACTTTGATAAGAGCTGTTTTGGTACTGTGGCAGGGGCAGAAACCTGATTGGAAGGATTCAAACATGACGCTCCAGGAAAGATGGGCACGGATTTGGGAGGTGACGACACGTTTGGGTAGTTTGCAAGGACAGAGGGGTCAAGGGTGTTTTTTTGAGAAGGGTGATAGTGGCAGATTTGAAGGAGAAGGGGATAGTACCTGAGGAGAGAGAACTGTTAACAATATCAGCTAACATGGGAGCCAGAAAATGAAGTTGGGTGGTCGGCGGTTTAGTGGGTATAGGGTCGAGTGAGCAGGAAGTGGGTCTCATGGACAAGATGAGCGCAGAGAGGGTATGAGGGGAAATCTGAGAGAAACTGGAGAAAGATGTTAGTTCAGGGCTAGGGCAGGGGGGAACATAGAAGATAGGAGCAGGAGTAGGCCATTCGGCCCCTCGAGCCTGCTCCGCCATTTAATGAGATCATGGGTGATCATCCAAATTCAGTACCCTGTCCCTGCTTTCTCCCCATTTGATCCCTTTAGCCTTAAGAAATATATCTATCTCCTTCTTGAATATATTTAATGAATTGGCCTCAACTGCCTTGTGTGGTAGAGAATTCCACAGGTTCACCACTCTCTGGGTGAAGAAATTCCTCCTCATCTCAGTCCTAAATGGCTTACCCCTTATCCTTGGACTGTGACCTCTGGTTCTGGACTCCCCCGCCATCGGGAACATCCTTCCTGCATCTAGTCTGTCTAGTCCTGTTAGAATTTTATAAGTTTCAATGAGATCCCCTCTCATTCTTCGAAACTCTAGCGAATATAAACCTAATCGACTCAATCTCTCTTCATACGTCATTCCTGCCATCCCAGGTATCAGTCTGGTAAATCTTCACTGCACTGGCAAGAACATCCTTCCTCAGATAAGGCGACCAAAACTGCACACAATACTCAAGGTGTGGTCTCACCAAGGCCTTGTACAACTGCAGCAAGACATCCTTGCTCCTGTACTCGAATCCTCGCTATGAAGGCCAACATACCATTTGCCTTCTTTAACCGCCTGCTGCACCTGCATGCTTACCTTCAGCGATTGGTGCACAAGGACTCCCAGATCTCGTTGCACTTCCCCTTTTCCCAATCTATTGCCGTTCAGATAATCTGTCTTCCTGTTTTTGCCACCAAAGTGGATAACCTCGCATTTATCCACATTATACTGCATCTGCCATGCATCTGCCCAATCACCCAACCTGTCCAAATCATACTGGAGTTTCTCTGCATCCTCCTCACAGCATACACGCCCACCCAGCTTTGTGTCGTCTGCAAACTTGGAGATATTACATCTAGTTCCCTCTTCGAGATCATTAATATATATTGTGAATAGCTGGGGTCCTAGCACCGATCCCTGTGGTACCCCACTAGTCACTGCCTGCCACTCGGAAAAAGACCAGTTTATTCCAACACTTTGCTTCCTGTCTGCCAACCAGTTCTCTATCCAAATCAGTACCTCACCCCCAATCCCATGTGCTATAACTTTGCACGCTAATCTCTTATGCGGGACCTTATCGAAAGCCTTCTGAAAGTCCAAATACACCAATTTCCCTAACACCATTTCCCTACAAATACTGATTTCATTCAATTCCTCCCTCTCATTAGACCCTATGTTCCCCGACATCTCTGGGAGTTTATTTGTGTCCTCCTTTGTGAAGACAGAACCAAAGTATGTATTTAATTCGTCAGCCATTTCTTTGTTCCCTATTATAAATTCCCCTGATTCTGACTGCAAGGGACCTACGCTTGACTTCACCAATCTTTTTCTCTTCACATATCTATAGAAGCTTTTACAGTCAGTTTTTATGTTCCCTGCAAGCTTACTCTCATATTCTATTTTCCCCCTCTTAATTAGTCCCTTTGTCCTCCTTTGCTGAATCCTAAACTGCTCCCAATCCTCAGGTTTTCTGCTTTTTCTGGCCAATTTATATGTCCTCTCCTTGGATCTTATGCTATCCCTAATTTCCCTTGTTAGCCACAGTTGAGTCACCTTTTTTGTTTTATTTTTATGCCAAACAGAGATGAACAAATTCTGTAGTTCATCCATGCGATCTTTAAATGTTTGCCATTGCCTATCCACCGTCAACCCTTTAAGTAATGCTCCCCAATCCATCCTAGCCAACTCGTGCCTCATACCATCGTAGTTTCCTTTATTTAAATTCAGGACCCTAGTCTCTGAGTCAACTACTTCACTCTCCATCTTAATGAAGAATTCTATCATATCGCTCCTCCCCAAGGGGCCTCGCACAACAAGATTGCTAATTAATCCTTTCTCATTACATAATACCCAGTCTAAGATGGCCTGGTCTCTAGTTGAACCTTAGAGAAAGTTTGGCCTGGTGGATTAGGGAATTGGGAGGGAAGTGGCAGAGGCAGCTGAGCGGATGGTATCAATCTTAGTGACGAAGTCTATGAGCTCCTCACACTTTTATAATCAGTGAATATTTTAAAGTCAAGCTACCTTGACTGCACTGAACAAAATATTGACAGGACATCCGCTTTAAGTTGGCACAGATGGGCAATAAATGCTGGCCTTGCCAGCGACATCCCGTGAATGAATAGAAAAAAAGAGCTCCAAGGTCTCAGTAACAGCATCATGTCAACAGGCTCTGGGGGAACTTTTGTGCTGGTGATTACGTGGGTCAGCTCGACGGCAGTCTGACTCCACTTTGATTGAAGCACAATGTCACTGTGCAGTGACCAGTGGTTTAACAGGTCTCTCTGTCTCTCGGTGCAGTGACCGGTGGTTTAACAGGTCTCTCTGTCTCTCGGTGCAGTGACCATGGTTTAACAGGTCTCTCTGTCTCTCGGTGCAGTGACCAGTGGTTTAACGGGTCTCTCTGTCTCTCGGTGCAGTGACCAGTGGTTTAACGGGTCTCTGTCTCTCGGTGCAGTGACCAGTGGTTTAACGGGTCTCTGTCTCTCGGTGCAGTGACCGGTGGTTTAACAGGTCTCTGTCTCTCGGTGCAGTGACCAGTGGTTTAACGGGTCTCTGTCTCTCGGTGCAGTGACCGGTGGTTTAACGGGTCTCTGTGTCTCGGTGCAGTGACCGGTGGTTTAACGGGTCTCTGTCTCTCGGTGCAGTGACCAGTGGTTTAACGGGTCTCTGTCTCTCGGTGCAGTGACCAGTGGTTTAACGGGTCTCTGTCTCTCGGTGCAGTGACCAGTGGTTTAACGGGTCTCTGACTCTCGGTGCAGTGACCAGTGGTTTAACGGGTCTCTGACTCTCGGTGCAGTGACCAGTGGTTTAACGGGTCTCTGACTCTCGGTGCAGTGACCGGTGGTTTAACAGGTCTCTGTCTCTCGGTGCAGTGACCGGTGGTTTAACGGGTCTGTCATAAATCGCAAGTAACAACTCAGGAAGTACTACTGGGCGGCCAGCTGGGGCGCCGTCCAGGGAGTATAAATACTCAGGCATGGGCCCACCTTGGGCAGAGACAATCTGGAAACAGGAAGCTAGTGACTGCTAACTAGACCTCCATGTTTTGTTACAAGTTGATTAAAGCCTTGCTTTATGTTCAAGTGCGTAGTGAGTCTTTATTACGTCAATTTAATCAACTTGATATCGTCTCCACGCTTTGGGTGATTCGGAACAACCAGCTGCAACTCGAAACACAGAAGGGAACTTGGGCAAGAAACTGATCCATCATGGAAAAACTCCTTAGACCCGCTCGTCTCGACCTGGACCCGAATGCACCTGCGGCAGCGAAGGTATGGAAGCATTGGTTTCGTACCTTTAGCAACTTTCTTGAAGAATGTGGGGCGGATGTCCCTAATAAGTTACGAATGCTTATCAACTACGTGTCTCCTCATGTGTATGATTATATTGAGGACTGTATAGACTATGACACTGCTATCGAAATCTTACAGCAGATATATGTCAAGTCCCCAAATGAAATCTTTGCTCGACACCTACTGGCCACAACTCGGCAGCAGCCTGGGGAATCACTCGATGAATTTCTCCAGAAACTTCGCAGGCTCAGCAAGGATTGTAACCTTAAAGCAGTTTCAGCTGAACAGTATCAAGAGGAACTAATCCGCGATTCCTTTATCAATGGAATCGCGTCCCCTTTTATACGTCAGCGCCTGCTGGAAAATAAAACCCTCAATTTACGGGCTGCTTATGACCAGGCGTGTTCCTTGGACTTGGCCAAGAAAAATGCAGACACTTATCTCCCACCACGTGCACGGGCGGCGGCTATCTCCTTTAATGAGTCTTTCGGTAGGTCTCGGGCGGATGCCCCCACTGATGTTGACTCTACTCTAACAGACGACGACCCTACCCTAGAGGCCTTCGCTGATGACGACCCCGCCCTAGCAGCATCCTGGCAATCAGGAAGAAAGTGTTTCTTTTGTGGAGGGGCGTGCCATCACAGAAAATTTTGCCCGGCTCGTAATGTGACCTGCAATCATTGCAGCAAGAAAGGACACTTTTCCAAGGTATGCCAGTCACGGGCCTTTGCTAACAAGAAAGGCCGCTCCTCTAAAGTATATCGGTCGAGAGCTCCTGTTAGCTTCACAGCTGCTATCTATGGAGCTGCTCCTCCCCCAAGAACTACTGTTAAGGCTACAGTTGCCGAAGGGAAAATTGCCCCTCCTCCCATCACGGCTGTTTTTCCCCAAAGTTTGTCCCATGCAGCCACGAAGGTTTCAGTAAATGGGCACACTCTAAGCGCGCTAATCGACTCCTGCAGCTCTGACAGCTTCATTAGTAAGCGGGCTGTCAACAGGTTAAAACTGCACATTTATCCCTCGGACAGGGAGATTGCAATGGCTCTGACGACTCTGACCACCAATTCTTCTGGCTTCTGTCTGGTCAACCTCATCCTCAACGGCCGCACGTATCTCTCCACCCGGCTCGGAGTACTCGCAAACTTATGCAGCGATGTGCTTCTGGGACAGGACTTCCAGAAGCAGCACAAGAAGATCACTTTTGAGTTTGGAGGGTCAAGGCCGGAGCTTACCATTTCTAAGGTGCCGTTTTGTGCACTCTCGGCGGCCTTACTCGGTGAACCCTCCCTGTTTGCCAATCTTCCCCCCCGCTGTAAACCCATAGCCACCAAATCGCGGCGCTTTAGCCAAGATGATCGAGCGTTTATTGAGGCCGAAATCTCTCGCCTTTTAGTCGACGGTATTATCGAGCCATGTTCATCTCCCTGGCGGGCTCAGGTCGTCATCGTGAGGAATCCCTTAAAACAACATAAAAAAACGTCTATCGATTATTCGCAGACTATTAATCAATATACCGATCTGGATGCCTACCCGCTGCCACGCATAGATGACATGGTCAACAACCTTGCCAAATACAAGGTATTCTCGACCTTCGATTTAAAAAGCGCGTACCATCAGGTGCCACTGCAAGACTCCGACAAGAAGTATACGGCCTTTGAGGCCAATGGTCGGCTTTTCCAGTTTCGCCGCCTTCCATTCGGGGTCACCAATGGGGTGGCCGTCTTCCAACGGGCCATGGATGGCCTAGTCCGGCAAAAGAACTTGACGGATACCTTTCCGTATTTAGACAATATCACTATTGCCGGCCATGATCAAAAGGAGCATGACGCCAATCTTCAGAGATTTTTTGACGTACTCCGCCGTTGCCACTTAACGTTAAACGAATCCAAATCAGTGAAGTCGGTGCCATCGGTGAACATTCTTGGCTACTGGGTGGGCAACGGTGTTATTAAACCGGACCCAGAGCGACTTCGTCCACTTCAGGAGCTCCCTCCCCCGACGAACCTCGGCTCTCTTCGTCGGGCACTTGGCATGTTTGCTTATTACGCAAAATGGATACCACACTTCTCCGATAAAATACAGCCCCTGCTCCATGCGAAGTCTTTTCCATTGGAAGCTACGGCTATTTCTGCCTTCAACCTCCTCAAACGACAGCTGGAGAAAGCCACGCTTCGCTCCATTGACACAAATCTTCCTTTTGTGGTCGAATGCGATGCATCGGAGGTGGCGATCTCCGCTACCTTGAATCAAGGTGGCCGACCCGTGGCATTCCTATCCAGAACCTTGCAGGGTAGCGAGCTCCATTACCCCCCCGTCGAGAAGGAGGCTACGGCCATCATCGAGGCTGTACGCCAATGGGGTCATTTTCTTGCTCGGCGTCATTTTACGCTTATAACTGACCAGCGCTCTGTGGCCTTCATGTTGGATAACCGGAGGCGCACGAAAATCAAAAATAATAAAATTCAACTCTGGAGGATGGAGCTGGCTGCCTTTGGATATACTATCTGTTACCGACCCGGCAAACAGAACGTGGCCCCAGATACCTTCACACGGGCATTTTGCTCCTCAATGTCAACGTCGACTCTGGCGGATTTGCATATGGACTTATGCCATCCTGGTGTGACCCGCATGTTGCACTTTGTGCGCTCCAAAAATCTACCATTTTCAACCGAGGACGTAAAGAAAACATGCTTCTCCTGTAGGATTTGTGCAGAATTGAAACCACAATTCTTTCGCCCATCAGATGGCTTACTCATACATGCAATGCAGCCTATGCAGAGGCTCAGCATAGACTTTAAAGGGCCATTGCCTTCGTCGACAAGGAACACCTACCTACTTACGATGGTGGACGAGTATTCACGCTTTCCCTTCGCCTTCCCCTGCCCTAATATGCTTACCTCTACGGTAATTAAATGCCTCGATCAGGTCTTTTCCCTTTGCGGGACGGCCAATTTTATCCACACTGATCGGGGTCCCTCCTTTATGTCGAGTGAACTTAAAAGTTATCTCTCCCAACGGGGAATCGCCTCAAGTAGGACGACACCATATCACCCAATCGGTAACGGACAGGTTGAACGATACAATGCCATCATCTGGAACGCTGTCCGTCTGGCACTAAGGTCACGCAACCTGCTGGACCAGCAGTGGGAAACGGTGCTCCCCGACGCGTTACACTCTATCAGGTCTCTTCTCTCCACATCTACTAATGTCACGCCTCATGAGCGATTCTTCAAATTCCGGCGTCGCTCTACACATGGGACGTCTCTACCGTCATGGTTGGTGGCTCCAGGCCCGGTGCTACTCCGGAGGTTCGTCCGGTCTGCCAAAAACGACCCTCTCGTTGACGAGGTGGAGTTAACGGAGGTAAACCCCACGTATGCGCACGTACGGTACCCTGATGGCCGGGAGACCACCGTCTCGCTCCGAGATCTGGCTCCCTGCCCAACCGGTCACACGGGCCCGAATGATGAAGGATCCCCCGACAATGATATCAACACTCCGCACCCCTATGAAAATGAAGCCCCGCCTGGGACATCGGGGGATCTGCCGGCAACGCTACCGGATCAACTCAGGGAGCTGGACGCTCCCCGTAGGATGGCCACCCGAAACCAGGACGCCGGACAATCTCCAGCCACGACCCGGGATGAGGCCAACTCAGCACCTGTGGGGACCCGCACCCGGAGTCATGATATTCCCAGTCCTCCACAGGATGATCAAGATGACGCGGACTCTACTGACTTACCGGTACGGGCCAAGCGACCCAGGGACCAGGACACGGTCCGGGGAGACGTGCCTTCCAGTCACAAGCAGAGAGCTAAACGTCTGCGGCTATTTCTGGTCCGCCTAGTCCGTTAAAGGAAGACTGGACTTCCAAACCTTTTAGGGAGGAAGAATGTCATAAATCGCAAGTAACAACTCAGGAAGTACTACTGGGCGGCCAGCTGGGGCACCGTCCAGGGAGTATAAATACTCAGGCATGGGCCCACCTTGGGCAGAGACAATCTGGAAACAGGAAGCTAGTGACTGCTAACTAGACCTCCATGTTTTGTTACAAGTTGATTAAAGCCTTGCTTTATGTTCAAGTGCGTAGTGAGTCTTTATTACGTCAGGGTCTCTGTCTCTCGGTGCAGTGACCGGTGGTTTAACAGGTCTCTCTGACTCCCGGTGCAGTGACCGGTGGTTTAACGGGTCTCTGTCTCTCGGTGCAGTGACCGGTGGTTTAACGGGTCTCTCTGTCTCTCGGTGCAGTGACCGGTGGTTTAACGGGTCTCTCTGTCTCTCGGTGCAGTGACCGGTGGTTTAACGGGTCTCTCTGTCTCTCGGTGCAGTGACCAGTGGTTTAACGGGTCTCTCGGTGCAGTGAGGCTGTGTCAGCATCTCTGATCTGGATCTGTCAATAAATCTCAGTATTTGCTCTTCATACTAAAATATTAGTTTGCTCATCAATTCCTGATTATATTTCATTTTGTACCAATACAAGAGCTACTTTAAGTTTACTCTAAGCTCAGAGCTTTCTACTGCCCGGGACACACTCCCTCCCCCCCTCCTCCCCTCCTCACCCCTCCTCCCCTCCTCACCCCACCTCGTCGTCCCTTCCACCACCACCCCTCCTCCCCTAAATTGTGTGTTAGAATCCCAGCAGGGCGCTGTACAGACAACTGCCCCCAGTTTGGACAGTGGACCCCTGGGGTGCACGGGTCAAATGGGGAATGGTGAAATGTGCATTTATGATGAATGTATGTGTGTTGAAATGACAAAGACAGTTTGGTGTTGGATTTTGCAGGTTTTAATCCTCTGACGGGAGATGGCGGAGGCTCATGTTTGTGGAGACCGGGTCGCAGGGGGCCATCTGCTGGGGCATGAGGTTAAAGGTGGGTCAGTGCCCACTGCTACAGTCAGCACTGACCACGGCTGGAGATACACTATCCTGTTACCAAAGCTCGTCAAGTTGAGTTATTTTATTCTGCTTGGTTTCAACCTGTTGTTAGTCACACCTGACTTTTAACATCCACTTTTTATTAATGTAAAGAATCCGATCTGCTCTCGGTAATTATCGTTAGGATTTCGCTGTTTGCTCAACTGAAACCTGATGAAATTGACAGCTATGAATGATGTCATCCTCGTAAATGGCAGTGCAGCCAATGGGGATGCCTGAAAATGGACAGGGGTAGTGGCACTAGAATGTCTTGTGAAGTGAACATTCCTTGCTTTTAAATACCAGAATGAGTAACTAAGTTTATTTTGTTTTAGCTGATGATTAAAGGCATCAAATATCTTTGAGATTCCAGACGTGCAATTACTAGAATGTTGTATTAGTTTTCATCATCTGGAGATACAATAAATGTACATCCTGTTTCGATGAATGGATCTCGCCTTTATATGAAACGATATCTGCATCTGACACAATGTGTATATGGACACCTGTGTGTGTGTGTGTCGAGATTCTGTGTGTGTTTCTCTCTATCTGTGTGTTTCTCTCTATCTGTGCGTGTGTGTGTCCCACACAATCGCGATACCTTGTGTATCACAATATACACACTCCACCCCACCTGAGACCATGTGATCTCCTGGGAGAGGCGAAAAATCAGATAAAAAACACAGGTCAAAACTGGGAAATTCCTCCTTGACCCATCTTGTCGATCGAAACTAGTCCAGGCAATCACTCTGGATCTGAATTCCCTGCAGTACCTACCTTCTGTAAGAGGTGATCTCCGCCCCAGCCAGAAACAGGTCCAGCTCTCGCTCGAAGGAATTCAGCATACAGGGCTATGGGGGAGAGCAGGACAGCAGGATTAGTTTGGGATTGATAACAGGGCTATGGGGGGAGAGCAGGGCAGTGGGATTAGTTTGGGATTGATCCAGGGCTATGGGGAGAGAGCGGGGCAGTGGGATTAGTTTGGGATTGATCCAGGGCTATGGGGGGAGAGCAGGGCAGTGGGATTAGTTTGGGATTGATACAGGGCTATGGGGGAGAGCAGGACAGCAGGATTAGTTTGGGATTGATGCGGGGCAGTGGGATTAGTTTGGGATTGATACAGAGCTATGGGATGAGTTTGGGATTGATACAGAGCTATGGGATGAGTTTGGGATTGATACAGGGTTATGGGAAGAGAGTGGGGCAGTGGGATTAGTTTGGGATTGATACAGGGCTATGGGGAAGAGCAGGGCAGCAGGATTAGTTTGGGATTGATACAGGGCTATGGGGGAGAGCAGGGCAGCAGGATTAGTTTGGGATTGATCCAGGGCTATGGGGAGAGAGCGGGGCAGTGGGATTAGTTTGGGATTGATAGAGCTATGGGGAGAGAGCGGGGCAGTGGGATTAGTTTGGGATTGATCCAGGACTATGGGGACAGAGCGGGGCAGTGGGATTCGTTTTAGATTGCTCTAGCAAAGATCCACCACAGACACAATGGGCCGAATGGTTCCATGGTTTGTAAATATGTCTGATTAGCAGGGACAAATAGGCGAATAAATAATTGAACATGGTTCAAGCTGTTTTGCTAGTACTTGCTCTTTAAATACATTTGATGGGCCCTTGGAGGTTACACTGCTGTTTGAGACCGGCCACAGTATTTAAAACGGAGCCAGCACTAGCTGAAAGGATCACTATTTTTATATGTCCACCAGTAATGACATGGCAAAACCTTACTCTGCACTGCCACGCAGAACAGCCATAACCACACCAACCCTGTGTAAAACAGCTGACTTAAGCGACAGCGGCAAATGTTTGGAATAATTATGCTGTTCACAAGAAAATTATGGATTACAGCTTCAAGTTTTAAAAAGATCAAAACTGCACTTTGAAAAAAGTTATACATGACAATTTGTAGCCTTACTTTGGATGCGATTGCTCAACATAAATTAAAAGGTCAAAACTTGTAGAGGAGACATTGATGTATTTTTTTTTAAAGTTGCAGTCGATGGAATACAATGTGGGTGCAGAACTCGAGCTTAATGATGCAATGTTCAGTGACAGAATTACGTACACCATGAAGCGACTCTGGCCCAGATTTTCCTGGGATTTATGCCGTTGTAACGGTGTGACTACAGCGTAGGGAGCCTTGAACAGCGCAAAAGAGGAAATTATGGAGCAACTGACTTGCACCATTAATTGCCCCGCAGGATTTTCCTGGGACTTTCTCTGCCGTTACCCTTCACCGGAAACTGTTAGAGGGTAAATATAATAGTTCCGCCCCCATTGAAATCAATGGTGATCGCGATTTTCCTGCTTTTAAGCCAGTTTTCATACTTCTGCCACTTAGACACAAAATTAATGGTTCTGGTCACCTGGCAGTGGACTGAAACTGAATCAGACCTTGACTTTGAAATAACGCTCAAAATAATGTTGAGCTCCTGAAGAATTTGCTTCATATTCAGAGTAAAAATAACAATTTCTGAGCCAGAGAGAAGTTTCAGTAAAATAGCTGAAGCTGTAAAAAGGATATTGTGCTGTTCCAGGTAAAAACAAACACCCAGATACACCAGAGGGTCAGTCAAAATCATGGGTGAATGTTTATCAAACTTTCACAGTTCAAACTAAAATTAACTTGATAAGATCATTTCATGGCTGTTCTTTATAAGGTCACAATTGAGATTTTATTAGACTCTAAACTTCTAATTACTCAATAAAAATAAAACCAAATCGACGAGATGCAGCACCAACAAGCCCCAACATTCTAACTTTTACAAATTTTTCTATTAAGTCAGAAGTGAAGAAGCTTAATGAGAATTACAATCCAAAGTAGATGGTATTAAAAAAAGAACATGGAGATCAATTTGTTCAACTTCCAACAGATTCTACACACAGAAAATTGAAGACCGAGGTATCGCTTCCCTTTAGTTCAACTGAATCCCTTCACTGGTCGCTGCTCCTGATTCTCCCGTGGCCAATTCAAATCAGTTTCCAACGAAAATCCAACATCTGTTGCCACTGGAGGATCGGGCCGCACTGCCTCGAACTTACGGCACTCACCCGCAAAATCACCAACACGGGACCCGGTCCAGGGGGCCCGGCCCCAGAACACTCTGCCCCAGGGGAACCCAGCCCAGAACACTCACTGCCCCAGGGAGATCCGGCCCCAGAACACTCTGCCCCAGAACACTCACTGCCCCAGGGGACCTGGCCCCAGAACACTCGCTGTCACTGGGAACCTGGCCCCAGAACACTCACTGCCCCAGGGAGATCCGGCCCCAGAACACTCACTGCCCCAGGGGACCTGGCCCCAGAACACTCACTGTCACTGGGAACCCGGCCCCAGAACACTCACTGCCCCAGGGAGATCCGGCCCCAGAACACTCGCTGCCCCAGAACACTCACTGCCCCAGGGGACCTGGCCCCAGAACACTCACTGTCACTGGGAACCCGGCCCCAGAACACTCACTGCCCCAGGGGACCCGGCCCCAGAAACAGAAATATTCAAGGGTACAAGGTGTTCAGAAAAGATAGCCAAGGAAAAAAGGGAGGTGGGGTGGCAGTGCTGATTAAGGAAGACATTGTAGTGTTGGAAAGGGAGGATGTTCTTGACTGGACAAGGACAGAATCCATTTCGTTAGAGAGTTGAGGAGCAAAAAGGGTATGATCACGCTGTTGGAGGTATTCTACAGGCCTCCAAATAGTGAGAGGGAGGTAGAGGCGCAAATCTGCAGGGAAATCGCAGAGATGCAAGAGCTATAGAGTGGTGATATTGGGGGACTTTAATTACCCAAATATCGATTGGGATAATGCTAGGGTAAAGGGAAAGGAGGGGGAGGAATTTCTGAAATGTGTTCAGGAGAATTTCCTTGACCAGTATGTTCTTGGCCTAACTAGGAAGGAGGCATTGCTGGATCTGGGGAATGAGGTGGGCCAGGTTGACCAAGTGTCCGTGGGAGAACAGTTGGGTACGAGTGATCATTGTATCATAAGATTTAGATTAGCAATGGAGAGGAGCAAGGAACAATCTAGAGTGGAACTTCTAAACTGGAATAGGGCTAACTTCAATGGGATGCGAAAGGATCTAGCCAGGGTAAAATGGAACCAAAGACTGACAGGAAAAACTGTAACGGAACAATGGGTGATCTTTAAGGAGGAGATGTTCCAAGTACAGGCTAGGCACATTCCAACAAGAGAGAAGGGTAAGGGAACTAAAACAAGGGCTCCTTGGATGACGAGGGAGATAGAGAAGATGATGAAACAAAAAAAGGGTGTATGATAAATGTCAGGTGAATTCTTCAAGGGAGAACCAGACCAAATACAATAAGTTGAGAGGGGAAGTGAAGATGAAAATAAGATTGGCAAAGAGAGAATATGAGAGTAGAATGGCGGTTAACATAAAAGGGAACCCAAAAATCTTCTATCAGCATGTAAACAGTAAGCAGGTAGTAAGAAGTGGGATGGGGCCTATTAGGAACAAAGAAGATGATCTATGCTTAGAGGCGCAGGGCAAGGCTAGAATACTCAATGAGTACTTTGTATCGGTGTTTACTAAGGAGGTGGATGCTGACAAAATATCGGTAGAAAGGTAGAAGCAATGGAAGGGGTGAAAATTGATAGACAGGATGTACTGGAAAGACTGGGTATGCTTAGAGTGGATAAGTCGCCTGGTCCAGATGGCTTGCATCCCAGGTTGCTAAGGGAATTGCCATAATTTTCCAATCTTCCCTAGATGCAGGGCAGGTGCCTGAGGATTGGAAAGTGGCAAATGAGACACCATTGTTCAAGAAAGGGTGTACGGACAATCCTTGTAACTACCAGCCAGTCAGTTTAACATCAGTGGTGGGTAAAGTTTTAGAAACAATAATCAAAGAAAAAAATAACGGGCACTTGGAGAGATTTAAGCTAATTAAGGAGAGCCAACATGGATTTGTAAAAGACAGATCATGTTTGACTAATTTAATTGAATTTTTTGATGAAGTAACAGGGAGGCTTGATAAAGTGAATGCAATGGATGTTGTCTACATGGAATTTAGGAAGGCATTTGACAAAGTACCACATAGAAGACTGGTTAACAAAATTGAGGCTCATGGAATAGGTGGGTTAGTGGCAGCTTGGATAAGGAATTGGCTTAAGGACAGAAAACAGCGAGTTGTGGTAAATGGCTGTTTTTCAGACTGGAGGATGGTAGACAGTGGTGTTCCCCAAGGGTCAGTGCTGGGGCCACTGCTTTTTTTGATATATATAAATGACCTGGATATTGGAATACAGAATAGAATTTCTAAATTTGCCGATGACACCAAACTTGGGGGTGTGGCAAACAGTGAGGATGATACCAATTGACTGCAATAGGACATAGAAAGGCTAGCAGAATGGGCAGACAAGTGGCAGATGGAATTTAATACAGAGAAGTGTGAGGTGATGCATTTTGGCAGAAGGAACAGGGAGAGGCAATATACACTTAATGGCACAGTTTTAAAGAGTGTGCAGGGACAGAGGGACCTGGGAGTTAATGTGCATAGGTCCCTGAAGGTGGCGGGACATATTGAGAGAGTGGTTAACAAAGCATATGGGGTCTTGGCCTTCATAAATAGAGGTATTGAGTACAAAAGTAGAAAAGTTATGCTAAACCTTTATAAAGTGCTGGTTAGGCCACAACTGGAGTATTGCATCCAGTTCTGGTCACCACACTTTTAAGGATGTGAAGGCCCTTGAGAGGGTGCAGAGGAGATTTACCAGAATGGTTCCGGGGATGGGGGATCTTAGCTACAAGGACAGGTTGGAGAAGCTGGATTTGTTTTCATTAGAGCAAAGGAGGTTGAGGGGTGATTTGATACAGGTGTACAAGATTACGACGGCGATTGGATAGGCTAGACCCCAACCTTTCCCCAAAGGTTGTTCCCACTAGTTGATGGTACAAGGACTAGGGGACACAGATTTAAGGTTTTGGGCAAGAGATGCAGGGGGGGATGTGAGGAAAAACTTTTTTACACGGCAAGTGGTGAGGACCTGGAACTCGCTGCCGACGGAAGTGGTGGAAGCGGAGACACTCAATGTTTTCAAGGGGCGACTGGATAGGCACTTGAGGAAAATAAACTTGCAGGGCTACGGGGATAGAGCGGGGGAATGGGACTGACTGGATTGCTCTACAGAGAGCCGGCACGGACTCGATGGGCTGAATGGCCAGCTTCTGTGCCATTATGACTCTATGACCTAAAAATTTGGTTGCTTTGCGCCTGCCGTTAGCGCCCAAAGAGGGGGCTAACGGAGCGCAAAGGAACTAGCACCCAAGCACGGCGCCGCCAACGCCTCCTGCGAAATTCAGCAGGAGGTTAGCGGCAGCGGTAACCGTTAGCACCCCGCTATGTCCGACAGCGTCAGGGGGACGTACCTGCGGCCGCGCTAATTAAAGGCGAGGTGCCAAGCGGCCATTTTTGTTGCTGGCTGCCTGCCAGCACCTGCCCCCGTTGCTGTCCCCAGCCTCCTGACCACTTCTCTTGAGTGCCGGGCTCTTTTGCCGGCACTCCGATCCCCGGTGGCCCAGCTGGGCCCCAGGTCGCGCTGCGCAAGGCCCCTCCCCTTTAAGAAGTGGAGGAAGGCCTGCAGTACCGTGGCGCGACATGCCGCGATATTCCCTTGCAGCGCCCCAAGAGGGAGGCGGGGCGCTTCCAGTACAGCCCCGCTTCCCTCTTGGGGCGCTATTGATGAACTTCAGCCGCGGGGGCGCTAATTTTTTCGGGGCGCAAAAAGTAGCAAAGTTAGCGCCCCAAGGGGGGCGCGACTCAATTTTTCCCTCTATGACCCGGCCCCAGAACACTCACTGTCAGTAGGAGACCCGGCCCCAGAACACACACTGTCACTAGGAGACCCGGCCCCAGAACACACACTGTCACTAGGAGACCCGGCCCCAGAACACTCACTGTCACTAGGAGACCCGGCCCCAGAACACAGACTGTCACTAGGAGACCCGGCCCCAGAACACACACTGTCACTAGGAGACCCGGCCCCAGAACACACACTGTCACTAGGAGACCCGGCCCCAGAACACACACTGTCACTAGGAGACCCGGCCCCAGAACACACACTGTCACTAGGAGACCCGGCCCCAGAACACACACTGTCACTAGGAGACCCGGCCCCAGAACACACACTGTCACTAGGAGACCCGGCCCCAGAACACACACTGTCACTAGGAGACCCGGCCCCAGAACACACACTGTCACTAGGAGACCCGGCCCCAGAACACACACTGTCACTAGGAGACCCGGCCCCAGAACACACACTGTCACTAGGAGACCCGGCCCCAGAACACACACTGTCACTAGGAGACCCGGCCAACACTGACTCGGGGGGGCGGGGTTTACCGCCGGTGACTCGGTCCCTTTAAGAGGCGGGGCTGCAGCAGCAGCCAATGAGCGGCGAGGCGCGGACTGGGGCCGCCGCCATTATAAGCGCTGCGGGCGGCGCGGGCCCGGGAGCGGAGCATGGAGCGGCCACAGGCAGCCCAGAGCCGGGCGGGGGCCCGCGGCCTCGGCCTGCCCGGGGTATGAGCCCCGCCGAGTGACGAGCGTGACTGAGCGGCTGTGAGCGGGCGGGCGGGCAGACGCGGGGAGCCGGTGCGGCAGGGAGCGGGGCAGAGGCGGTGAGGCCGGGGGATGGCGCCCCGGTGCCGGCGCTCCTGGCTCAGCGTCTTACTGGGCCTGGTGCTCGGCTTCGCGTTGGCGTCCCGGCTCATCTTACCCCGCGCCGCCGACCTGAGCAAGGTGCCGCGGCGGAGAGCAGGCCCGCTGTGCGGCGGGCGGGCGCCGGCGGGAGAGGCCGGGGCCTCGGACTCGCGCTTCATGTACGTGGGGGTGATGAGCGCCAAGAAGTACCTGAGGAGCCGGGCGGTGGCGGCCCACCGGACCTGGGCCCGCCACATCCCCGGCAAGGTGGAGTTCTTCTCCAGCGAGGGCTCGGAGCTGAGCCTGCCGCTGCCGCTGGTGGCCCTGCCCGGGGTGGACGACACCTACCCGCCGCAGAAGAAGTCCTTCCTGATGCTCAAGTACATGGCCGAGCGGCACCTGCAGCACTTCGAGTGGTTCGTGCGGGCCGACGACGACACCTACATCCGCGGCGAGCGGCTGGAGAGCTTCCTGCGGGGCCTCAACAGCAGCCAGCCGCTCTACCTGGGCCAGACCGGCCTCGGCACGCCCGAGGAGCTGGGCAAGCTGGCACTCGAGCCCGGCGAGAACTTCTGCATGGGCGGCCCGGGCGTCATCCTGAGCCGCGAGCTGCTCCGCCGGGTGCTGCCGCACATCGGCCAGTGCCTGCGGGAGATGTACACCACCCACGAGGACCTGGAGGTCGGGCGCTGTGTGCGCCGCTTCGCCGGCGTCCAGTGCGCCTGGTCATACGAGGTAAGGCCCGGGGGAGCGCGGCGGCAGCAGCGGCTGTCGGCGGGGTCCCCGAGTGGGCACCCAGGGCGCCCTGGTGCACAGCTACTGGGATCATGCTGAGAGTCTGTCTGACACACAGGCGGCAGTGTAGATTACTAAGGGATATCCATACGTTAATTGAATGGGCAAAACTGGCAAATGGATTTCACTGTAGGCAAATGTGAGGTCATCCACTTTGGACCTAAACAAGATAGAACAGGGTACTTTCTAAATGGTGAAAAACTAAACAGTGGAGGTCCAAAGAGACTTGGGGGGGGGGGGGGGGTCCAGGTACATAGATCATTAAAATGTCATGGACTGGTGCAAAAGCCTAATGGAATGCTGGCCTTATATCTAGGACTAGAACACAAGGGGTAGAAGTCACGCTACAGCTATGCAAAATCCTGGTTACACCACACCTGGAGCACTGTGAGCTATTCTGGGCACCACACCGTAGGAAGGATATATTTGCGTTGGAGGGAGTGCAGTGTAGGTTTACCAGAATGATATCCCATATCCCGAACGCCAAAGGTTAATTTACGAGGAGAGATTACACAAACTAGGGTTGTATTCCCTAGAATTTAGAAGGTTAAGGGGTGAAGGAACTATCTACCCTATGTGGAATCTAGAAATTAGAGCCAGGCCTTTCAGGAGTGAAATTAGGAAACACTTCTACACACAAGTAGAAGTTTGGAATCTCTTCCGCAAACGGTAGTTGATGCGAGGTCAATTGTTAATTTTAAATCGGAGATTGATAGATTTTTGTTAACCAAAGGTATTAAGAGATATGGGCCAAAGGCGGGTATATGGAATTAGGTCATAGAGCAGCCATGATCTCATTGAATGGCGGAACAGGCTCGAGGGGCTAAATGGACTCCTCCTGTCTGTGTTTCCATTTCGATCTCTGATTAGACAGCCTGATGCATCCCCAGCGCTAAGCGAGGCTATTCATCACATCCACTGGTTTGTCCCAGGTAGTGATGGTGAGGGAGGTCGTCACTGGCGGGGTGTGTATCATGTCAACCCAACACCGCTTCTCTGTGTGTGAGAGGGTCACCAAAGCGCTGCGGCCTATCTAGGGCACTCGCAGTATTTTAGACGGGTATATGGCGTGTGGAGCCCGCGTGGAGTGTTGGGGTTGAGTGTACAAGTTTGAATTAACCTCTCATTTTACTGCATGTGGTGATTGTGAAGCTTTGTCTCCAAATTTATTTCATTCTTACTCTAGCTTGGTAGCGGAGTTGTTGCTGACCTGCAGGGGTTGATAGGAAAGTAAACATGTTGTTGTGAGGTCTTGGGATGAGGGTGTCGTTCTAAGGAGTGGGTTGACTCCCTGGTATTGGCACAGTGTCACTGGATCTTGGAATGCTGGATTTTGGAGGTATAGCAATGGTTCTGTTGAATGAGCTGGTGTTTGTCTTGGTTGCTAGAAGGGCAAAATCTTACCCATGTGACTAAGTTCCCCTCATTCCAGCTTCGGATTCTGCTTGTGGTAATGTGGTAGATTGAGGAGAGGACTGATCATCTTCGTGGGATCTTCAGCAAAGAGCAGACAGCGTGTCAGCTCTGAGTATTGCAGTAGCTTTTCAGTATGTTTTAGAAAGTTTACTTATTCTTGCCTTCAGCTGAATCCAAACTCCAGGCATTTGGCTGCTCCCCGTCATTGCTTAAAAACTCCTTCACGGGCTGTATGCGGGTGGTGTTTGAATTGACATTTAGTTTTACTGAAGAGCTTAGTCTGATAAGCCCGGGAGTACTCTTTGCATTGCAGCAAGCCGCTGTACAGCATGGCCAGGTGAGTGGGTACTTAGTGGCCAGTAAATAAATATAGGCTGCTTAACTGCTTACAAGCGCCTGTCTAATTAAGACAGATATAAAATACATTCCCTCATTGCAGTGTAAGGATGTTGAGTTTGATGTGAAATTGTCTATTGACTTATAGATTAAACCTGCTCAACCTGGCCTCTCATCCCCATGCCTTCTAAACTGAGCTTTCCAAATAAAGGCCATCTGCAGACCTGCCTGTATCATCTCCGACTCTTCCCCCTCCTGTCCTCTTGCTCATTCTTTGCACTGTCGTCTCCTTCACTTTACTACGACCCGAGAGGGTGAAATAGGGAAGTCCGTCACCTGCTTGTTTCATTCTTGGTTCCCTCTTTTCACTTCACAACTTTCTGTTGTGGGCGTCTGACCCCTCTGGTGTGACTGTGTGGTTGGAGGAGGGGGTCTGTGACTGCGTGTGTGCCCCCACCATATTCCTCCAAACCTTTACTAGTGTCTGTTATTCCTTGCAATTGAGGAAAGCCCGGGTAAATGAACAGCAAATGCCATTGCAAATTCCAAGTAATTGCGCTTTGGTACAGCACTTACCTGTCCGCTTCCTCTTAAGAGTGACATTCAACCTTCGAAACTGCATTTCTTCTGCCCCCAGGACCTCCAAGGCCACTGTTATTCAGCAGTGGGGGTTTAGTGATGTTGAATGTGCTGAGACTTTAAACAAATGGAATGTGGCTTTGGGACCATGTAAAGGGGGTGGAGATCGAGGGCCCCGGGTCTTGAGGGTCTGATTTGTGAGATCGATTTTTTGTAGTTACAGGGGTGGGGAGGGACGGCGGGCAGCCGTGAGAAGTTGGGACAAGGAGTGAGGGGCTGCTGCCCTGACTATTGCCTGTTTCCAGGGTGGGAGATGCCGATTGAGGGGATGGAGCCTGCGCTGCCTGCCCTCTTCAGGCTGTGACCAACCACAGGAGATGTGCAGATATGTGGTTATTTGCCACATGAATATGCTCTTTGGCGTTCAAAAGAATTGGTTTTGCCAGATCTAGTTGTGGGCCAGTTTCAGACTGTCAGGGACAGCAATGGCCAGTGCAGAACCGTGCATTCCACAAACTCTTAAGAACATTTTTTAAAAGCCCTTTATTGGGGCTGAGAATGAAACTCGCCACCTGCACACTCTGGGGCTCTGCAGTTATGAGCAGAGAGAAAATTCTATCAATAGCGTGGATTTTTAGAATCTTAAAGCAAAGAGAAACTTTGCAATGTAAGGTTTTGTCTTAAGATGGTGGAAGCGTACAAGTCCTGCACAGATGGAGACGTCACTTTTTTGCAAACTGTAACGAAAGCAGTTCTTGGTGATCCATCTTCCTGCCCCCTGGGGTTTAGACAGCTGTGTAAAAGCTGACTTTAAACTGCCTTCAGGCGGGTGGTAGTCTATGCAAACTTACAGAAAGTACTGAAGTTGGAAGTTTAGAACTGAGTAGTAACTTCAGTGAGGACTGGTTGATTTCTGGGTCCTGGATCGTGGTGGCGTGCAGCTAGTCAGTGTCCCTGGGCATCAGCAGTGCCAATCGGCATCTTTAAAAATTGACTGAGTTGGGATGCATCACTTGTTTAAATAAAAATGAGAAGTCGCACAACACCAGGTTATAGTCCAACAGATTTATTTAATTTTACAAGCTTTCGAAGCAGTTCGCTCCTTCGTCAGGTAAGTTAGCAATGAGAGAATCTCCCAGAATTCACAATTTAAACCCAGACAAAATCTATTCACATTATTCCCTACAACAAAGAGCACAGCCAAGACAATGAGATGTGTCCCAGGGGGTCCAACGTGTCAAACCACCTGCTGGCTGCATATCCTGTCAATTTGTGTTCTTGTGTTAGTCTTTTAAAAAAAAAAACACCTGGGAAGACCGGCCATGATGTCAAGTCACTTTCTGTATCGTGACATGAACCCGATATCGCGATTGAGGCCATCCTCATGAGTGCGGAACTTGGCTATCAGTTTCTGCTCTATGATTTTGCGCTGTCGTGTATCTCGAAGGCCGCCTTGGAGAACGCTTACCCGCAGATCCGAGGCTGAATGCCCCTGGCTGCTGAAGTGTTCCCCGACTGTGTTTAAATAAGACACTGCTAATAAATTCTTCAGTAGCGCAGTCACTTATTGCAAGGGTACGTGGTGGGCTCAGTGAATTCCTGAGGTTTGCTCATCAAGCAATTGACGATCGCCTGATGGCTCAATTCTGGTTTGGTTTCTGTATTGTACCAGCTTTTGTCATTGAAATGTAGGGTGAGGGGGTGCAGAGAGCAGTGGAGCAGCTAAAAATACAGGCTGGACAACTTGGGAATGGCTCGAGGCTTTGTTCACATGACCTGTTCCAAGACCGCGTGTAACCCGGTTATCAGCAAATATGCAAGTTTGTTTTCTCAGTAATAAATTTCTAATGTTGAAAATAAGCTTCTCGCCATATAAATAATGTCACACTGCCTCGTAGTTCCTATCCTATATCTGAGGTACTCGCAGGCAGATTTAGTCAACCGCCCTGGTTGGTCATTCATAAGAACATAAGAAATAGGAGCAGGAGTAGGCCAATCGGCCCCTCGAGCCTGCTCCGCCATTCAATAAGATCATGGCTGATCTGATCCTAACCGCCAATCTACTATCTATCACAGAACCATTTCCTGCATCTAACAGAATTGCACACACGAAATAGGAGCAGAATCAGGCTACACAGTCCCTGGGCCCGCTCCACTACCCACAGGGCCATGACCGATCCGAACCTAGACTCATGTCCAAATTCCTGCCCGCTCCCGTAACCCTTAATGCCCTTTACTTCTAGGAAACTGTCTATTTCTGTTTTAAATTTAATTAATGTTGTAGCTTCTACAGCTTTTTGTGGCAGCATATTCCATGGACCTACCACCCTCTGAGTGAAGTAGTTCCTCCTCATCTCAGTTTTGAAAGAGCAGCCCCTTATTCTAAGACTATGTCCCCTAGTTCTCGTCTCACCCGTCATCGGGAACATCCTCCCCGCATCCACCCGATCCAACCCCTTCACAATCTTATATGTTTCAATAAGATCGCCTCTCATTCTTCTGAACTCCAATGAGTAGAGTCCCAATCTACCCAACCTCTCCTCATATGACCACCCCCTCATCCCCGGGATTAACCGAGTGAACCTTTTTTGCACTGCCTCGAGAGCAAGGATGTCTTTCCTTAAGTAAGGACACCAAAACTGTATGCAGTATTCCAGGTGCGGTCTCACCAATACCTTGTACAACTGAAGCAATACCTCCCTATTTTTATATTCTATCCCCCTAGCAATGAAAGCCAACATTCCATTTGCCTTCTTAATCACTTGCTGCACCTGCATACTAACCTTTTGAGTTTCGTGCACCAGGACCCCCAGATCCCTT
This sequence comes from Squalus acanthias, assembly GCA_030390025.1. Taxonomy (NCBI): domain Eukaryota; kingdom Metazoa; phylum Chordata; class Chondrichthyes; order Squaliformes; family Squalidae; genus Squalus; species Squalus acanthias. Next base: position 97,381 of record JASTWF010000560.1, read on the forward strand.
TGCACTTCAGTACTCTCCAGTTTCTTGCCATTAAGATAATAAATTGCTCTAGGATTTTTCCTGCCAAAGTGCATCACCTCACACTTTCCAGTGTTGTATTCCATCTGCCAAATCTCTGCCCACTTACTTAGCCTGTCTATGTCCCCTTGCAGGTTTTTTATGTCCTCCTCACTCACTACTTTCCCTCCCATCTTTGTATCATCTGCAAATTTTGATATGTTACACTTGGTCCCTTCCTCCAAATCGTTAATATAGATTGTGAAGAGTTGGGGACCCAGCACTGACCCCTGTGGAACACCACTAGTTACTGATTGCCAGTCTGAGAATGAACCATTTATCCCAACTCTTTGCTTTCTGTTAGATAGCCAATCCTCTATCCATGCCAGAATATTACCCCCCAATCCCGTGATTTTTTACCTTAAGCAATAATCTTTTGTGTGGCACCTTGTCAAATGCCTTTTGGAAGTCTAAATACACTACGTCCACTGGTTCCCCTTTATCCACTCTATATGTTACTTCCTCAAAGAACTCCAGCAAATTTGTCAAACATGACTTCCCCTTCGTAAAACCATGCTGACTTTGTCCTATTAAATTATGATTATCCAAATGTCCTGTTACTGTCTCCTTAATAATGGACTCCAAAATTTTACCTACCACAGATGTTAGGCTAACCGGTCTATAGTTACCAGCCTTCTGTCTACTGCCCTTTTTAAATAAGGGTGTTACATTAGCAGTTTTCCAGTCTGCCGGGACCTTAGCGGAATCCAGGGAGTTTTGAAAAATTATTACCAATGCATCTACAATCCCTACCGCCACTTCCTTCAAGACTCTAGGATGTAAGCCATCAGGTCCAGGTGATTTATCCGCCTTGAGTCCCATTATTTTACCGAGTACCACTTCCTTAGTGATTTTGATCGTGTTTAGCTCCTCTCCCCCTATAGCCCCCTGTTTGTCCAGTGTTGGGATATTCTTAGTGTCCTCTACTGTAAAGACTGATACAAAATATTCATTCAGTGTTTTTGCCATCTCCATATTTCCCACCATTAATTTCCCGGTCTCATCCTCTAAGGGACCAACATTTACTTTAGCCACCCTTTTTCTTTTTATATAACTATAAAAACTCTTACTATCTGTTTTTATATTTTTTGCTAATTTACTTTCATAATCTATCTTCCCTTTCTTAATCAATCTTTTTGTTATTTTTTGCTGCCTTTTAAAGTTTTCCCAATCCTCTGTCCTCCCACTAGATTTCGCTACCTTATATGCCCTTGTTTTTAGTCGAATACTATCCTTAATTTCTTTACTTAGCCATGGATGACTGTCCTTTCTTTTACACCCTTTTCTTTTCAGTGGAATATATTTTTTTTGGAAGTTGTAAAATAACTCCTTGAATGTACACCACTGATCATGTGTCGTCTTACCCTTTAATCTATTTTCCCAATCCACTCTACTCAATTCTGCTCGCATACCTTCATAGTCTCCTTTATTCAAGCTTAGCACGCTTGTTTGAGATCCAACCTTCTCACCCTCTAATTGAATATGGAATTCAACCATGTTATGGTCACTCATTCCAAGGGGATCCTTTACTAGAAATTTTTTAATTAATCCTGTCTCGTTACACAGGACCAGATCTAAGGTTGCTTGCCCCCTGGTCGGTTCAGTTACATACTGCTCAAGAAACCCATCCCTAATACACTCAATGAACTCATCCTCAAGGCAGCCCTGCCCCATTTGATTTGTCCAATTAATATGATAGTTAAAATCCCCCATAATTATAGATGTTCCCTTATTACATGCCTCAACTATTTCCTGATTGATACTCCGTCCAACAGAGTTGCAACTGTTCGGAGGCCTATAGACTACGCCCACTAGTGTTTTTTTCCCCTAATTATTCCTTATCTCCACCCAAACTGTTTCATTATCATGATTTTTTGACCCAATATCATTACTCTGTATTACAGTGATTCCTTCCTTTATTAACATAGCCACCCCACCTCCCCTTCCTTCCTGCCTGTCCTTCCTGGTCGTTAAATAACCTGGTATTTTTGACTCCTGGGATTGATTTCCATTTTTGGAGAAGTAATTTTAAATCTAACCCAAGAACAATTGAATGGCTTCAAGCCTGTTGTAAATGTAGAAAAGCTTCAACTTTTTAAACCAAAATAGAAGTTCTCCCTCCTGCACTGCGATCTGAGATGCAAAGCTGTCTACTGTTTCAGCATCCCCTCAAACAGTCTGGAACCCGAGCCCTACTATCGAGCAAAGCCGGAGACTGCTGATCGGCAGCCTGACTGCTGAGGGAACCCACTATCTATTCCCTGAAATGTTATCTTCTAGCTTTGCTTCAATTCATTTTGAGAAGCCATCGAGTAGATATTTCCAGTAGGTGACGAGAAACACCGAGGATCAAATACTTATTTTAAAAAAAACTCCAGTTGTTGCAAATACAGCAGCTCGGTCAACACCTGGTGACAGCACTTGGCCCAGGGCAAGGTGTTCCAGGTGAGTGCTCCTGGTCACGGCACTCGCCCCAGGGCAAGGTGTTCCAGGTGAGTGCTCCTGGTCACGGCACTCGCCCCAGGGCAAGGTGTTCCAGGTGAATGCTCCTGGTCACGGCACTCGCCCCAGGGCAAGGTGTTCCAGGTGAGTGCTCCTGATCGTGGCGCTCGCCCCAGGGCAAGGTGTTCCAGGTGAGTGCTCCTGGTCACAGTACTCGGCCCAGGGCAAGGTGTTCCAGGTGAGTGCTCCTGGTCACAGTACTCGGCCCAGGGCAAGGTGTTCCAGGTGAGTGCTCCTGGTCACAGTACTCGGCCCAGGGTAAGGTGTTCCAGGTAAGTGCTCCTGATCGTGGCGCTCGCCCCAGGGCAAGGTGTTCCAGGTGAGTGCTCCTGGTCACAGTACTCGCCCCAGGGCAAGGTGTTCCAGGTAAGTGCTCCTGATCGTGGCGCTCGCCCCAGGGCAAGGTGTTCCAGGTGAGTGCTCCTGATCGTGGCGCTCGCCCCAGGGCAAGGTGTTCCAGGTGAGTGCTCCTGGTCACGGTACTCGGCCCAGGGCAAGGTGTTCCAGGTGAGTGCTCTTGGTCCCGGCACTCGCCCCAGGGCAAGGTGTTCCAGGTGAGTGCTCCTGGTCACGGCACTCGCCCCAGGGCAAGGTGTTCCAGGTGAGTGCTCCTGATTGTGGCGCTCGCCCCAGGGTAAGGTGTTCCAGGTGAGTGCTCCTGATCGTGGCGCTCGCCCCAGGGCAAGGTGTTCCAGGTGAGTGCTCCTGGTCACGGTACTCGGCCCAGGGCAAGGTGTTCCAGGTGAGTGCTGTTGGTCATGCCCTGGCGCCTACACTTGTCTAAAACATAAAGTTGTGCAGGTGGGCTCGTATGTTCTGACTGGTGGTAAATGGTTGGTTGGTTTCAGGAGTTTGGTCGTTTCTCGGCTATTTTCCAGCCACATTCTTTGCTCTTGATTTGCACATTTTCTGCGCCTGCAGTTCGGATTGGCTCAAAGTAAAACAGCAGAAAATCACGCAAGCATAAAGGAATTGTACGCAGGCCTTGTTAGTGTTTTGTTTGTGTGTGTGTGTGCAGTATAGTGTGTATAGCATGTAGTTCCTGTGCCACCATTTTAGTAATTAAAATTCTTCTCCCCAAAGTTATTAAAATTATACTAACCCAGTTGTAGATTATCTAACAGTTTGCAGTTGACTGGGTGATAGACAAATTAATTCTGCATCAAGCAAATTGACTCCAATTGATTGGATGGAATACAGTTCTTTTGGGGAATTCACTTGTTAATTGGTTTTAACTATAGCAGTCCTCTTTTTTTTGTATCCTACTTTTTTCTTCCCTAACTGAAATTTGTATCTTCAGTAAATTACATATTTCACAATAGCATGATTAAAAGCATGATTAATTGTCCTTTGTGTGTGAGTAGCTTAATTAATGATCTTGTGAAGGCTCCTTGGCTTGGCATTTATTTTGGAACCCAGAGGCAGCACTCTGCACAGTCTGAGTGTGTGCAGTGCAGTTTCCCACTGTGTACAATTATGATTTTATTGAGTGAAAGACACATTGTCCTGAGGATTTCTGACATTCATTTGCCCCACTTAAACTGGAACGTTCCTTGCCGAATGTTTACATTTTAATTTTAATCCACTGCTCGCATCGAGCAATGTATTTATTTATTTTCAGTGAAATATAGCCCCTGCTCTAATTTGCTTTCACTATAGTTAATTTTTTAGTTGAATGAATAATGTTATGGGGCAAAATGATTTCTATAGCAAGCTCTAGAATCTTGAGGGGATTTTGTCCTGTCCCACCCTGCCCACTGCTCGTAAACCCAATGTATCTCGATACCTGCCTCCAGCCTGTCCCACAGGCCTCTAGTGGTTAAACTGGTGTAAGGGAATCAATAATAACCAAGATAGCTCGTTTCTGGTTTCCGTGGAGAAATGGACAATTTTGTGGAATGCGATTCAAATCACCAGTATATGTCATAGAATGCCATATAGTAAAAACTTATTCAGTCACTCTGTCAGTGGCCTGATGCTTTGCACACTGCACAGTGTAACACTGCTGTATGAACACCATACCCTCTGACTCACTGAGCCAGGCCCCAGGCAATCCACTTGTGTGTTGCAGCGTGCTGACCAGGGGGTTGGGGGGTTGTTAGTACTGGTATGATGCACACTTGACATCCGAGACGAGCTGAAGTGCGGTGGGCATAGAGTCCCCGGTCAGTGGGATTGTGCACTTGACCCGGGTAGCGTGATCTTGAAGGTATTTGAACACATGGACTCAATTCTCGATTTGAATGCTGGCTTGACTGTACTTGCCTTTATGCTGAGCTCAGACTCACTGTTTCTCCCTCTGGGTATTTCAACAGTTATTTCATTTCTCACACCAGAGGAACAACGTTGATTCTTGGGCATGTGTTTGAGGACTCGAGCCCCCTTCGTTCATGGTGAACAAGCAGCCCCAGCTTGCTCCAAAACTCGAGAGAATCTAAGGTGAACTCTTTCTGACGTGCCACGTTGCCTCCAACCACCCGAGACCAGTGTCTTCAGACAAGTTTTTTTAATTAATTCACAGGTTGTGGGCATTGCTGGCAAGGTGGTGTTAGCTGCTGCCTTGAACCGTTGTCTGTGATGAAGGTACTATCACAGTGCTGTTACATAGGGAGCTCCAGGATTTTGACCCAGTGACGAGAAGGAACGACTATGTATTTCCAAGTCAGGATGGTGTGTAACTTGGAGGTGGTGGTGTTCCCATGCACCTGCTGCCCTCGTCCTTCTAGGTGGTAGAGGTTGCTGGTTTGGGAGGTGCTGCCGAAGAAGCCTTGGCGAGTTGCTGTAGTGCATCTTGTAGATGGTACACACTGCAGCCATGGTATGCCAGTGGTGGAGGGAGTGAATGTTTAAGGTGGTGGATGGGGTGCCAATCAAGTGGGCTGCTTTGTCCTGGATGGTATTGAGCTTCTTGAATGTTGTTGGAGCTGCACTCATCCAGGCAAGTGGAGAGTATTCTATCACACTCTTGACTTGTGCCTTGTAGATGGTGGAAAGGCTTTGGAGTCTGGAGGTGAGTCACTCGCCTCTGAGTACCCAGCCTCTGACCTGCTCTTGTAGCCACAGTATTTATGTGGCTGGTCCAGTTAAGTTTCTGGTCAATGGCGACCCCCCCCCCCCAACCAGGATGTTGATGGTGGGGGATTTGACAATGGTAATTCCGTTGAATGTCAAGGGAAGGTGGTTAGACGCTCTCTTGTTGGAGATGGTTCTTGCCTGGCACTTATGTGCCCATTTGTTACTTGCCAGTTATCAGCCCAAGCTGGAATGTTGTCTAGGTCTTGCTGCATGTGGGCACAAACTGCTTCATTAACTGAGGAGTTGCAAATAGAACTGAACACTGCGATGTTCATGGAGCCTCCTCTTAGTAGTTAATTGTCCACCACCATTCATGATGATGTTGCAGGACTGCAGAGCTTTGATCTGATCCGTTGGCTGTGGGATTGCTTAACTCTGTCTATAGCATGCTGCTTCTCCTGTTTAGTATGCATGTAATCCTGTGTTGCAGCTTCATCAGGTTGGCACCTCATTTTTAGATATGCCTGGTGCTGCTTCTGGCATGCTCTTCTACATTCATTGAACCAGGGTTGGTCCCCTGGCTTGATGGGGGGTGGTAGTGAGGGATATGCCAGGCCATGAGGCTACAGATTGTGGTAGAATAAAATTCTGCTGCTGATGGCCCACAGCGCCTCATGGATAGCCAGTTTTGAGCTGCTAGATCTGTTCTGAATCTATCCCATTTAGCACGGTGCCACACAACACAATGGAGGGTGTCTTCCGTGTGAAGACGGTACTTCATCTCCAAGGTCTGTGCGGTGGTCACTCCTACCAATGCTGTCATGAACTGATGCATCTGTGACAGGTAGATCATAGAATCATATAGAATGGTTGCAGCACAGAAGGAGGCCATTCGGCTTGTCGAACCTGTGCCGGCTCTCTGCAAGAGCACTTAAGGTTTTTATCTGATCCTAGCTTTTTATTCCAGATTTATTTATTAACTGAATTTAAATTCCCTAGCTGCTGTAGTGGAATTTGAACTCGTGTCTCTGGATCATTAGATTGGTGGGGATGAGGTCAAGTAGGTTTTTCCCTCGTTTTGGTTCTCTTTTTTCCCCCCCCCCCCCCCCCCACCCCCACCTGCCGCTGGCCCAGTCTGGCAGCTGTGTCCTTCAGGACTTGGTCAGTAATGATTCTGAGAGTATGACGGTCAGGCTGTTGCTTGACTAGTCTGTGGGACAGCTGTCTCCAGATGTTGGTAAGGAGGACTTTGCAGGGTCGACTGGACTAGGTGTGCCTTTGTCGTGTCTGAATCCGTGCCTAGGTCAATGCCTGGTGGTCCGTCCAGTTTTATTCTTGTTGTTTTTCGTAACGAGGGCAGTTAAGAGTCAACCACATTGCTGTGGGCTTGGAGGTGCATGTAGGCCAGACCGAGTAAGGATGGCAGTTCCTTCCCTAAAGGACATCAGTGAACCAGATGGGTTTTTACGACAATCTGGTAGTTTCATGGTCACCATTACTGATCCTATCTTTTTATTCCAGATTTATTTATGAACTGAATTTAAATTCCCAGCTGCTGTAGTGGAATTTGAACTCATGTCTGCGGATCATTAGTCCCGGCCTCTGGATTATTAGTCCAGTAACATAACCACTATGCTACTGTACCCACAAACCCAATGTGTGTTGAACAGTGAGCAATCCATTGAACACACAGGGAGCCAAGGGGGTTGGCGCATGTGCTGCTTATAAGAACATAAGAAATAAGAGCAGGAATAGGCCCCCTATGGCCCCTCGAGCCTGCTCCGCCATTCATTAAGATCATGGCTGATCATCAACCTCAACTCCACTTTCCGGCCCGATCTCCATATCCCTTGATTCCCCTAGAGTCCAAAAATCTATCTATTTCAGCCTTGAATATTCTCAAAGACTCAGCATTCACAGCCCTCTGGGGCTGAGAATTCCAAAGATTCACAGCCCTCTGAGTGAAGAAATTCCTCCTCATCTCAGTCTTAAATGGCCTTCCCCTTATCCTGAGAATATGTCCCCTAGTTCTGGACTCTCCAGCCAGGGAAAAAACCTCTCAGCATCTATCTTGTTAATTGCCTTCAAAATCTTGTATGTTTCAATGAGATCACCTCTCATTCTTCTAAACTCCAGAGAGTATCGGCCCATTCTACACAATCTCTCATCATAGGACAGCCCTCTCATCCCAGGAATCAATCTAGTGAACCTTCGTTGCGCTGTCTCCAAGGCAAGTACATCCTTCCTTAGATAAGGAGACCAAATCTGTGCACAGTACTCCAGGTGTGGTCTCACCAAGGTCCTGTACAATTGTAGCAAGACTTCCTTACTCTTGTACTCCAACCCCTTGCAATAAGGGCCAACATGCCATTTGTCTTCCTTATTGCTTGCCGTATCTGCATGCTAGCTTTCTGTGTTTCTTGCACGAGGACACCCAAATCTCTCTGAACACCAACATTTGAAAGTATCTCACCATTTAAAAAATATTCTGTTTTTCTATTCTTCCTACTAAAGTGAATAACCTCACATTTCCCTACATTATACTCCATCTGCCACCTTACTTAGTCTATCTACATCCCTTTGCAGACTCTTTGTGTTCTCCTCACCGCTTACTGTCCCACCTAGCTTTGTATCATCAGCAAACTTGGATACATTAGTCAGTCCCTTCATCTAGGTCATTAATATAGATTGTAAATAGCTGAGGCCCCAACACTAATCCTTGCAGCACCCCACTAGTTACAGCCTGCCTGAAAAAGATCTGTTTATCCCTACTCTGTTTTCTGTCTGTTAACCAATCCTCTATCCATGCTACTATATTGCCCCCAACTCCATGAGCCCTAATCTTGTGTCATAATCTTCTATGTGACACCTACTCGAATGCCTTTTGGAAATCCAAATATACTACATCCACTGGTTCCCCTTTATCTACCCCCTGCTAGTTACATCCTCAAAAAACTCTCAATAAATTTGTCAAACACTATTTCCCTTTCATAAAACCATGTTGACTCTGCCTAATCCTGTTATGATTTTCTAAGTGACTTGATACCACTTCCTTAACAATGGATTCCAGCATTTTCCTCCTGATTGATGTCAGGCTAACTGGCCTGTAGTTCCCTGTTTTTTCTCTCCCTCCTTTCTTGAATAGTGGTGTTACATTTCTAAGTTCCAATCCGCTGGGACCATTCCAGAATCTAGGGAATTTTGGAAGTTCAAAACCAAAGCATCCACTATCTCTTCAGCCACCTCTTTTAGAACCCTAGGATGTAAGCCGTCAGGTCCAGGGGATTTGCCGGCTTTTACTCCCATTAGTTTCTCTAGTACTTTTTCTCTACTTATATTAATTATGTTAAGTTCCTCACCCTCATTAGACTCTTGGTTCCCCACCATTTTTGGTATGCTTTTTGTGTCTTCTACTGTAAAGACAGATACAGATTATTTGTTTAACATTTCTGCCATTTCCTTATTCCCATAATAATTTCTCCTGTCTCAGCCTCTAAGGGCCAATGTTTACTTTTGTTACTCTTTTCCTTTTTACATACTTGTAGAAACTCTTATCTGCTTTTATATTTCTTGCTAGTTTTCTCTCATTCTATTTTTTCCCTTGTCAATTTTTTTTGGTCATCCTTTGCTGGTTTCTGAAATTCTCCCAATCCTCAGGCTTACAATTATTCTTTGCAACATTATAAGCTGCTTCTTTCAATCTAATGCTATCCTTAACTTCTTTAGTTAGCCACGGTTGGATCACTTTTCCTGTGGAGTTTTTTTGTTTCTGAATGGAATGTATTTTTGTTGAGAATTATGAAATATTTCTTTAAATGCTAGCCACTGCTTATCTACCGCCATACCTTTTAATCTATTTTTCCAATCTACCTTAGCCAACTCGCCCCTCATACCTATGTAATTGGCTTTATTTAAGTTTAAGACTCTAGTTCACTCTCAGAATTTCACATTAATTTTATCATATTATGATCACTCTGCCCCAGAGGATCCTTTACTGTGAGACTGCTAATTAACCCTGTCTCATCACACAGTACAAGATCTAAAATAGCCTGTTCCCTGGTTGGTTCCATGACATTGTTATAGGACCATCCGGCACTGCATAACTACTTGGAACTTTTAATCTACAGCCCATTGGTGTGGTTTGAAAGGTGCCCACTAGTGTTACTAACACCCATTGCAGTTCTGACTGTTGTGATAGTGGAAGGTAAACAATGAAGTTCGATATATAAACTTGGCTTGTATTCCCTTGAGTATAGAAGATTGAGGGGTGATCTGATTGAGGAGTTTAAAATGCTAACGGATTCGATGGGGTTAATGCAAGGAAACTACTTCCTCTGATGGTGTATTCCAGAACGAGGGGGACATAATCTTAAAATTAGAGCTAGATCATTCAGGAGAGAAATCGGGAAGCACCTTTTCTCAAGGGTAGTGGAAATCTGGAACTCTTTTTCTTTTCCACCCCCCCCCCCCCCCCCCAAAACCACCAAAAGGCTATGGGTGCTGGGGGGTCAATTGAAGCTTTTAAGACTGAGATCGATTTTTTGTTGGGTAAGGCTATCGAGGGATATGGAGTTGAGGTGCCGATCAGCCATGATCTAATTAAATGGCAGAGGAGGCTTGATGGGCTGACTGGCTTCCTCCTGTTCCTATGAGGCACCCCAAGTGTCAACTGACGTGCTGCAGCAGAAAGTGATATTTAAAGGAAGATCTGATTTAAGCTTTGAACTGACCATTCAATCCGTGCTGGAGGCAGCTAAGCCAAAGTGAAGGAAGGCATTGAAACTGTTAATTCACACTCTGCATTTATTACATGGAATAGAATGTGGAGGGGGGTTGCTTTTGAAAGCCCAGTAACGCAGTAGCCATTGCTCTTGTTCAGCCAGTATCCTAAGCCATGCTCTGACCTACACTGGCTCCCAGTCTGCAACATATACATTTTCTGACTCTGACCTCTTGTGCATTGCCCCCTTCCCTTTGCCCCACCATTGGTGACTGTGCCTTCAGCTGTCTAGATCCATGCTTTGGAATTCCCTCCCTAAACCCCTCTGTCTCCACCTTCCTCCTCTTAAAACCCATCTCTGAGTAAACTTTTGATTCCCCCTCTCTATGCCTTGTTGAGGTGCTACATAAATGTAAGTTGTGGTGTTGACCGAGTTGGCTAGTTCATTGGTTGCATGTTGTCTGCACAGAATCTGTCTTGTAGATATTGTTTAGTTGGGAGTGATGGTGTTTGGGGAGCAGGGGAGGCACATTTGGGTTTTTTTAATTGAGGATTTGGAAAAGTTTTTGAGTGCTCTTGAGATGGTGAAGTGTGATTGGTTTCTGGGGAAATAGAATCTACTGGCAGTGTGCAAGGAACACTAAGATTTGTTCTCTTGCGTCCCATACTTTAAATAACTTGAGGGAGAGGATCAGCTTAGCAACACTCAGCAAGAGTTGTGTAAGGGATGGGCGTAGAGTGGCAATGTGTTCAATTATTGATCAGGTTTACACAGAATGGGGCAAGGGTTGGGGAACGGGCCCTAGACTCCTAAATCTGGGCAGGCACTTTGAGAGTAAAAGTCAAGCCAGTGTGGTATTCCTGAGAACTGTCCAGAAAGTGTATAAACTGGACTGCTTTAATAAACTTATTTTACATAAGTAAACAACCTTTTTGTATATTGTCATCTGATAAAGTGTCAATTTTACAGTCACATTGTACCTTCAAGGCTGTAACAGTAGTTTCCCTGTGCTGTCTGAATGCTTCCCTCACTCGACGGGTGGGAGGAGCCTTCAGAACAGCAAGTCCTGGCACACTGAACAACCAGTCTTGGCACGCAAACTTTTAAAAGAAAATGAATTAATTCTGGCGTGCGGGATTTTTGAAACTTCAGAGGAATGGAAGGAGCCAAACTGGAAGGGTGGGACTTGATGTGATCAATCAGGAGGGACTAAGGTATTGACAGAAAAGGACAGCAGCTATGCTAACTGATGTGCTTAAGCTTGAGCATGTAGATGTCATTGTTAGTAAGACGCTTGATAAAGGTACTTCTCAACTACAGAATTCAGCAGATTTACTGGGCAGCAAGCAGCGAATGACATTTAATGTGAACAAGAGCAAAGATGACACCTGATGATGGAAGTTAGGACCCAAGTCAATCTCTTGTCCCTGGGCTGGGCAGTCTGCTGTACTCATCAGCCAGCCACTAATGGACGTGGAGGGGTAAACCTATCGCCGGGGACATTCCCCACTTGGCTCCAGGTAACCCTGCAAGTCAATGCCCTAATGGGCAGCGTGGTCCTAATTGGAAGTTTACTAATCAGCCCTGGTAAGCTATGTAGTTGAACTGGTTAAATAGCAGCAGTACCCTTGCACAAACTGAGAGGTTCCCTAGCCTCAGCTCTGCCAACCTGTGCCCAAGTTCTGTGGACTTTGTTCAGTGAAAGTGTGTGCATTCCATGGGAACTCAATTGGAGTCTCTTTTTGGTTTCTGGTTTCTCCTGTTCAGAGGGTGAGCTGCAGCAAGAGGACTTTACCTGCATTTTAAAACTCGAGACCAGCTAGCGTCAGAAACTTGGCTTGATGGTGAGACCATGTTCAGCATGAGCCAGCTGCATTTCTATTATTTCCATCATTGAGAGCAGGGAAATTTCTCACTGTACCCAAATTCTGTTCAAGTATTTTATATTGAAAAATTTTCATGCCTCATCTTTTTATTTTGCCGTCTCTAAATAGAGATCACTGGTGTGAGATTTTAGTAGCCAATATACAGAGCAGGGATTCTGTTACTACGATTCCTCGGTCACTCTATCAATAACTAGATATTGGGCAGTAAAAGGGTGCACTCTGGGTTGTAAGGGACATGGGGCTCACTTATGATTGTGACCAGATACACCAAACCATAGAGTGCATCTAATGCAAAACCAGAGAATTACAACATTAAGTAAAGATTGAGGTGGGCAGCGCTGGTGGGACCAGTAATGCACACGGGCTGTAAGTTTTGAAATTGTTAAAACCACTGTAAAAATTTGAATCCAGTTTGGAGCTGATGTAGAAACCCAAGTTCTGTCTAGCCTGATCTCTGCTCCAAGCCCCATTAATGTGGCAGAGTGGATTCGTACTGGGTATAACCTATTCACATCACAGCATGTTTTATGTACCTCTCTCCAATAAACCCAGGCCATTTAATCTTGTGCTCTTTAAAATAAAATGTCCAAGAAAAAAGTCTTCAGGTAACTGGCAGTCGGCCTCTCGGTATTTTGTAATGCCAAGTTGTTGCTGGCTTCAAGCTGTAAGTGTAGCTGCTGTATTCTTACTATAGTGCAGTTGTTTATCGAGCCTTTAGCTGATTTTATCATTCTTTGCCAACTCTTTCATTAAACCTGGCACTTTGTGTAAGACCTGTGGGACTCTCTGGTGGCAGGACATTGCAGCACAGCCTGTTCCTATTCAGTCTTCACTCGTTCCCCAATCACTCATTTAATGAGTCATTGAGAAAAATCCCCAATATGTTCGTATTCTCTGAATTTCTCCAAGTGTACCTAGAAAAGCGAGCTGCGCTAATTGAGGTGTGGGGTGCTGGAGCCTCGGTGTTCTGCACTTGGTACAAACAGGCCTTGTGCACTGCAACAAAAAACAAGGCACTTTCTGTACATGTGCTCCTGACACACGGAGCAGAGTAAAGTAAACTGCACATTCCTTGCTAATTCTGGCCTGCTCTGGACCCAAACTCCCACCTGATCACAGAATCCATTCTCTCTGCTCAAGAGCATGACATATCAAGTAACTCAGTGTGGGGCTTGTGTGAAAAGAACCTTTATGGGGGGGCAGGGGGTAAAGGGGTAATTTCTGCAGTGTTGGCACACTAATATTTACAATGATAAACAGAAGTAGTGATTGAGTCGTCGCATGAATTTAGCAATCCCATCATACTCCTGGGTTTGTGTTGGGTACTGTGACTCTGGTTAATTGTGTAGTGTATAAACGTAATGAATGTTGGGAGAATCAACTTCACGCTATGCTCAAGGCACATGAGGTGCCAGAAGTATTGATAGTGTTCCATCACCTCTATTGCAGTTTGGCACTGACGCTGTCAGCATCATTCTTTGTAAACAGGCTCCACAGTTGCTGTGACACAGTTTGTACTCGGTCAAGCCCTGCTATCCGAGCAAGAGCTAAGGCTTGTAAATTTATGTATCTTATGTAAATTTGTGCTGCTTCTTTTAGTGGGGGCACCTCATACACCTCCCCCTCCCCACCATTTCACCTAATTTTATTCTAAACAATATTCTGATGTATGCAGATTTTGGATGATTAAAGTTGTTGCTTGTTTGAACACTTCTCCCCCCAAGACCTTTTTAAACTGATTAGTATCCATTTAAATCAGTCCTTAGTTGGAGCTGGAGTGCTGCTCACATACTCCTGTGAGGTACTTTTCTCTGGCCTATGGTTTTAATCACCAACACTTGTGCCCCAACAGGCACTAACTTGTCCATCTCCAACATAATACAAGTGAACAAATTGTGCCCTCACTAACTATAGGGATTGCTAGGGGCAGTCAGTTCCATGGCAACAGGGCTACATGTGGGAAGCATATGGTAAGTGGCACTCATCAGCTGGGACCACTACTGAGTATAGTGTGTATCTGTGCTGGCAATGCAATCTTTTTATGATGTCCATCCAGTGGGGGTTGAAATCCACATAGTCAGTACCTAGTCTCAGGGTGGGGGGTTAGGGGGGGGCAAGAGAGAGAAAGTGAAGGAAAGAGAGCGAGTGGAGTCTTTTGGGGTAAACTTGACTTCAAAGTCGACACTCCTACTGATTAGAAGATGGACCCAAGGCCACTCTCTGTTGCAGCCCCTGTACTCTATTACTTGAGCTGTACACCACAGCACTGGTAACCCACTCTGCCACATAATGGGGCTTGGAGCAGAGATCAGTCCCACTCGGGTGTCGGACAGTACTGAGTAGGGTGGCACATCAGCATTGCAATTGCATCACGCATTGGCTTTAACTGGTCATATTTCCAGCTGCTCGCTGGTTCAGTGTCACAGTAAATGAAGGCTGCTGTTTAGATACTGCTGGAATGAACACTGGCACATTTAGCATTGTTCATGGTGAGTCATAGGTTAGGCTGTTGGAAGGGGATGCGTGTTGTCATTGAAAGGATTTGTGCAGTAGTTTGTAGGGGATGTCCTTGGACAGTGATGCTAATCAGTTGGGGTTGCCTGAGGTCTGGACGCATGCGCCCGCTGATTGGTGTTGGTCACGGGCTGTGTGGGGTGCTGGGTGCTGCACTGATGACGTTAGTTAAGGTGAAGCTGTACTTGGTGTCCTGTCCCTTTTTAAGGTTGCTGCTTAAGCAGTTCCTTTGCTGTTAGTGTGCTTGTTTAGCCTACTGCCCCCAAGATTCTCGTAGATTGGCAGCTGCTTGTAAACCTCCAGCTCCTGCTCTCGAGGGGAAAGCTTTGTCTGCAGGATGGCTGCAGCGTCTCACTGCAATCTGCTACCTGCACTACTCTCTAATCGAGTTGACACCAGCTCTGGGAAATCCCAGAAACACGTGATCATGGCACCTCGAGGGGAAGTATTACTAGAGTTTCAAACATAATGGGCAGTAGGGATGCGTTTACTGATTATGAAACTTATTTTTATTGTTAGAAACATAATTTTAGTGCCATGATCTTCAGGTTATAGCAGAGCATGGAGGACTTTGCTAAAGAAATATTGAGTTTCATTTAATATCTTCATTCGCTGATGTTTGTTGACTCCAGATTCAGCTGACAGTTCTTGAACCCCTGCTTGCTCCTTGATTTGCTGGACCGTCATTCCCATTTCTCATTGGTGCGTTCCCTCCCTGCTCACGTGATTTGTTGTCTTATGAATATATGAAATCGGGGTGCAAGTCTGCCAGTTTACACTGTGTTGTCTCCTGTGTGACAGACTGTGTGCTGCACTTCTCCTTCATGTCATCACCTTTTCAACAGTGTCCTTACTGAAAGGCGAACCTCAGGTGTTGTTGGAAAGCATCGTCCACCAGTTGGGCAAAAATTAGCAATTGGCTAAAAATAGGATTTCTTTCAGTTAGCAAGTGTCGCAAAGAAATGAATAAGCATAAAACTATCAGTGAGCAGCAGAAATCATTGGAATACTTTTGTGAACTTGGTTTGACCTGACCAATTGGATTAATGGGCTAGAGCTTCAATTAGCAGCAGGAAGCTGGAAACACTGGGAGGCCGGAGAAGGTTGCAGCCTTCCTGCTGCACAGCAGTTGTGTCTGCTGACGTGTACAAGTACCTTTTTTAAAGGTATCTAAATCTCTAAAGCCTACCTTGCAAGCCCTTCCAATAACCAGCTATCTTAAAGGTAATGTGGCCTTGCATTCCACCTGAATCTACCGTCTCTTGGGGTGCCTCTTACTCCATGCTTCCCAAACTTGTGGACTAATCTCGTGTGGCACAGTATTGAAAGCCTTGCTGAAATCCAACACCATCCACAGAATTTCTGTTGTCAAGGTGGCCTGTCACCTCCCCAAAATATTGCAGTAAATTTGTGAGGGAACACTCTTCCTGTCCATCTGTGCTGACTCCCTCTTGCCAGCCTGTACCTCTGGGCTCATTATGCCCTTTCTCAGGGGGCCTTCTAATACTTTACAGATGTTGGGCTTGTGGGCGTGTAGACCTCCAGGTATTCCTGTGCCCCTTTTTTTAAGATTGGTGTTAAAATATTTTCCAATCCTTGGGGGTTACTCACGATTCTGATTCCTTAATAGTGGCAAGGTCATGACTTTAAGGGATTGAAGGCGGACAAATCCCCAGGGCCTGATGACATGCATCCTAGGGTACTGAAGGAGGTGGCCCTAGAGATAGCGGATGCACTAAGTATGATTTTTCAGAATTCATTAGACTCGGGAACAGTGCCCATGGATTGGAGGGTAGCTAACGTTACCCCACTATTCAAAAAGGGGGGTAGGGAAAAAGCAGGTAATTACAGACCTGTAAGCCTTGCATCAGTTGTGGGCAAAATGCTGGAGTCCATCATTAAGGATGAAATAGCGGAGCACTTAGCAAATGGGGACAGGATAGGACAGAGTCAACATGGATTTACAAAGGGTAAATCGTGCTTGACTAATCTATTGGAATTTTTTGAGGGAGTAACTGGTAAAATAGATGGGGGAGAGCCAGTAGATGTGGTGTACCTGGACTTCCAAAAGGCCTTCGACAAGGTCCCACATAAAAGATTAGCATGGAAAATTGAAGCTCATGGGATAAAGGGGAAAGTATTGACGTGGATAGAGAACTGGCTGTCAGATAGAAAACAGAGAGTTGGAATAAACGGCTCATTTTCTGAATGGCAGGCAGTAACAAGTGGGGTACCACAGGGATCTGTCCTGGGTCCCCAGCTGTTCACAATTTACATTAATGACCTGGATCAGGGAGTCGGATGCAGCATTTCCAAATTTGCAGACGACACTAAACTAGGAGGGGGGGTGGGCTCCGAGGAGGAGACCAGGAAGCTCCAGAGCGATTTGGACAGACTGGGCGATTGGGCGGATAAATGGCAGATGCACTATAATGTGGACAAGTGCGAAGTTATCCACCTTGGGTGCAGGAACGGGAGGGCAAATTATTATTTAAATGGCAATAAATTGGGAGAGGGGGGAAGTACAGAGAGACCTGGGTGTTCTTGTACACCAGTCACTGAAGGCGAGCATGCAGGTGCAACAGGCGGTCAAGAAGGCAAACGGTATGCTGGCCTTCATAGCAAAAGGGTTGGAATACAGGAACAGGGATACCTTGCTGCAGCTGTACAGGGCACTGGTGAGACCACACCTCGAGTACTGTGTACAGTTTTGGTCGCCTCATCTGAGGAAAGATGTTCTTGCCATGGAGGGGGTGCAGCGGCGATTCACCAGGCTGATACCAGGAATGGCGGGATTGACCTATGAGGAGAGACTATGTAGTTTAGGGATGTACACTGGAGTTTAGAAGATTGAGAGGGGACCTCATAGAAGTGTATAAAATTCTGACATGTCTAGACAGACTAGATGCAGAAGGAATGTTTCCCTTGGCGGGTGAGAACAGAACTAGAGGACATAATTTAAGGATAAGGGCTAAACCATTTAGGACAGAAATGAGGGGGAATTTCTTCACTCAGAGGGTGGTGAACCTGTGGAACTCATTGCCACAGAGGGCAGTGTACGCCAGCTCATTAAATATATTTAAGAGGGAATTAGATATATTTCTACAGGCAAAAGGGGTTAAGGGTTACGGAGAGAAGGCAGGGACGGGATACTGAATTGGAGGATCAGCCATGATCTCATTAAATGGCGGAGCTATGTAAGCCTCCCCCCCACCCCCATATGAACTCCATTAGACATGGTGTGTTTTTCTTTAATCTCTTCAGCCTATTTGCCTCCTTTTTGCCCTTCTTAGTCTTTCCGTTGTTGGCTTCATTGGTCCTCTCCTTTTCCCTAGTGGGCTGTATCTGTTCTGTACTGTGTAGTATTCCTAAATGCAGTCCCCTTTCCTTCCATGCTGTCCACTCTTGACAGTTTGTCCAGTCCAGTTCCTCTAGCTCAGCCCCTCATTCTGACATTCTACCTCGAAGTTGAATGTTTCTCTTGAGCTCATTCTCTTTCCACCTTAACCAAAGCTCTGGTTAGACCCCATCTGGACACTACATTCAGTTCTAGGCACGGCACCACAGGAAGGATATATTGGCATATGGGGGGGAGCAGTGCAGATTCACCAGAAAGATACTGGGGTTTAAAGGGTTAAATTGAAGCTAGGCTGCATAAACTTGGCTTGTATTCCCTTGAGTATGGAAGACTGAGGGGTGATCTAATTGAGGTGTTTATGATGATTAAAGAAGTTGATGGGGTAGATCGAGAGAAACTATTTGCTCTGGTGGGGGAATCCAGACCAAGGGGGCACAACCTTAAAATTCCTGCCAGGCTGATGTCAGAAAGCACTTCTTCACACAGAGGGTAGTGAAAATCTGGAACACACTCTCCCAAAACACTGTTGAGGCTGAGAGTCAATTGAAAATTTCAAAACTGAGTGAAATACTTTTGTTAGGAAAGGGTATTAAGGGATACGGAACCAAGACAGGTAGATAGATCATGAATCTGAATGTATCTGAAACTCTAATTCAAAAGCAGAAGGCTCAAGGGGCTGAATGGCTACTTCTTCCCTTTTTTATTCGTTCCTGGGATGTGGGCAGCGCTGGCAAGGCCAGCATTAATTGCCCTTGAGAAAGTGGTGGTGAGCTGCCTCCTTGAACCGTTGCAGTCTTTGTGGTGAAGGTACTCCCACAGTGCTAGTGGGGAGGGAGTTCTGGGATTTTGACCCAGCGACTATGAAGGATCGGCGATATATTTCCAAGTCGGGATGGTGTGTAAATTGGAGGGGAACTTGGAAGTGATGGTGTTCCCATGCGCCTGCTGCCCTTGTCCTTCTAGGTGGTAGAGGTCGCGGGTTTGGGAGGTGCTGCCGAAGAAGCCTTGACGAGTTGCTACAGTGCATCTTGTAGATGGTACACACGGCAGCCACAGTTTGCCGGTGGTGGAGGGAGTGAATGTTTAAGGTGGTGGATGGGGTGCCAATCAAGTGGATGGTGTCGAGCTTCTCGAGTGTTGTTGGAGCTGCACTCATCCAGGCAAGTGGAGATTATTCCATCTGCCTTGTAGATGGTGGAAAGGCTTTGGGGAGTCAGAAGGTGAGACCCTTGCCTCTGACCTGCTCTTGTAGCCACAGTATTTATGTGGCCGGTCCAGTTAAGTTTCTGGTCAATGGTGACCCCCCCCCCAGGATGTTGATGGTGGGGAATTTGACGATGGTAATGCCATTGAATGTCATGGGGAGGTGGTTAGACTCTTGCTTGTTGGAGATAGTCCTTGTGTGGTGCAAATGTTACTTGCCACTTATCAGCCAAAGCCTGAATGTCGTGCAGGTCTTGCTGTATGCAAGCATGGACTGCTTCATTATCTGAGGAATTGCGAATGGAACTGAACACTCTGCAATCATCAGCGAACATCCCCACTTCTGACCTTATGATGGAGGGAAGGTCATTGATGAAGCAATTGAAGATGGTTGGGCCTAGGCATCAAATGCTGCCTTGATGTCAAAGGCAGTGACTCTCACTCGCCTCTGGCATTCAGCTCTTGTCCCTGTTTGGACCAAGGCTGTAATGAGGTCTGGCGCAGAGTGGTCCTGGCGGAACACAAACTGAGCATCGGTGAGTAAGTGCTGCTTGATAGCACTATCGACGACACCTTCCATCACTTTGCTGATTAAGAGTATGCTGATGGGGTGGTAATTGGCTGGATTGGACATACCTGAACAGTTTTCCACATTGTCAGGTAGATACCAGTGTTGTAGCTGTACTGTAACAGCTTGGCTAGAGGCACAGCTAGTTCTGGAACACACATCTTCAGCATGACAGCTGGGATGTTGTCGGGGCCCATAGCCTTTGCTGTATCCAGTGCGCTCAGTTGATTCTTGATCACGTGGAGTGAATCGAATTGGCTGAAGACCAGCTTCTGTGATGGAGAACTAGCCGCGCCTCTAGCCAGGCTGTTTCAGTACAGCTGCAACACTGTCATCTACCAGACAATGTGGAAAACTGTTCTTCTGGCTGAAGATGGTTGCCAATGCTTCAGCCTTGTGTTTTGCACTAGTGTGCTGGGCTCCGCCATCATTGAGGATGGGGATATTCATGCGCCTCCTCCTCTAGTTAGTTTAATTGTCCACCACCATTCATGACTGGATGTGGAAGGACTGCAGAGCTTTGATCTGATCTGTTGATTGTGGGATCGCTTGGCTCTGTCTATAGCATGCTGCTTAACATGCATGTAGTCCTGTGTTGCAGCGTCCCAGGTTGGCACCTCCTTTTTAGGTACGCCTGGTGCTGCTCCTGGCATGCTTTTCTGCACTCATTATTGAACCAGGGTTGGTCCCCTGACTTGATGGTAATGGTAGAGTGAGGGATATGCCGGGCCATGAGGTTACAGGTTATGGTAGAATACAATTCTGCTGCTGCTGATGGCCCACAGCGCCTCATGGATGCCCAATTTTGAGCTGCTGGATCTGTTCTGAATCTATCCCATTTAGCACGGTGGTAGTGCCACCCAACACGATGGAGGGTGTCCTCGATGTGAAGACGGGACTTCGTCTCCATAAGGACTGTGTGGTGGTCACTGCTACCAAAGCTGTCATGGACAGCTGCATCTGCGACAGGTAGATTGGTGAGGATGAGGTCGAGTTGGTTTTTCCCGCGTGTTGGTTCTCTGCCGCTGGCCCAGTCTGGCAGCTATGTCTTTCAGGGCTTGGGTCAGTAGTGGTCCTACCGCGCCACTCTTGGTGATGGACATTGAAATCCTCCACCCAGAGTGCATTCTACTCTGCTGTGTTGTGGTCACTGTTGCTGAGGTGTCTTGAGCTGTGCCCTGATCGACCATCACCTGGTTGTTCCCTCATCTGGTCCAATTGCTGCTCTCCATGTGAGCAGATCACCATCAACAAACACAATCGTGGTGAACTACAGTCAAAACAATGCAAGTCAGAGGAAGCTGTGATCAAACTGTCCAGGGCTCTGGTCAGACTGCAGCTTGAGCACTGTCTAGCTCTGGTCACAGACACAAGTGATACAGTTGAGTGCTGGGGGAAGATTCATGAGGCTTGTTCCCAGTGTTGGGGGTCTGAGTTATGGGGAAAGACCAGAGAGACTTGAGATTTTTAGGCTGAGAATTGATTTTCGTGTTATTGAGATAGTAAATGGTATGGTGAAGGTAAATCTGGAATATTCCCTCTTTCCAAGTCTGCTCTGTTGCCCTTATTTACCCTCTCCAAGATAGCAGTCCAAATCTGGTGAGCGTGCTGTGTCTATACAGCTCTGTCCTTGCCCTCATCATAGGGACATAGAGTACAAGAACAAAGAAGTAATTGTAAATTTGTACAAGGCATTGATCAGGCCACAGTTAGTGCTGGGTGCAGCTTTGGCCTCCCCAGTGTAGGTTAGCCAGGATAATGTGAGGGATGGGAAACTGTATTTGTAAAGAGAGGCTTCAGATACTACAACTACTTCCATTAGAGGAGAGAGCAGATTTAGCGCTTATTTTAAACTTGGCGTTTCTATCGGGTGACGAGGGAAAGACTGTTTTCTCTGGATGGGGAAGTCTGTGATAAAGGATCTTCAATTTAAAATGGCCAGAGTGAAGAGAGGTTATCCAACATGTCATCAGTGGTTGGAGCATGGCGTGCTTTGCCACAGAGCGTAGGGCAGTGGGATTAATTTTATTCCAGCAAAGTGCTGGGCCGAAGGTGTGGTTCAAAGTGTGTACAAATCCAGACTGACGAGACTTCCTTGTACTAGTTCCTCCTGTCTCCCCTTGCTTCCCCCTACGGGTGGATGTCCACTTACCTTGCTCTTCCTCTTTTCCCACCCCAAGTGTCTGCAACGTGTTTTGCAGTAACCTTTCCTCCCCATGCATGTTGCAGGGTTCAGCCAGTTGAACCTAGAACTCGACTTGGGCTGTTCAAGCAGAGGAATGCCATCACTGCATGCAAATGCATTCCTGGCACACTACAGATCAGGAAATCTCGTATCCATGCCTGTTGCATCAATAGCCTGTCTCTGTGCCAAAATTGCTTTGTTATCATTGCTCATCATAAAACTCTCATTCTGACCAGATTTTGAAGGGGGTTCTTGGCTTTTTTTGGAATTTATAGAATGATAGAATCTTGCAACACAGAAGGAAGCCATTTGGCCCATCATACCTACGCCAGCTCCCCTGCTCTTTCCCCATAGCCCTGCCAATTTTTCCCCTTCAAGTATTTATCCAATTCCCTTTTGAAAGTTACTATTGAATCTGCTTCCACCGCCCTTTCAGGCAGTGCATTCCAGATCATAACTCGCTGTGTAAAATAAATTCTCATCTGCCTGGTTCTGTTGCCAATTACCTTAAATCTGTGTCCTCTGATTACTGATCCTCCTGCCAGTGGAAATAGTTTTTCCCTATTTATTTGAGCAAAACATTTTGAATGCGCCAATTAAATCTCCCCTTAACCTTCTCTGCTCTAAGGAGAGCAACCCCAGATTCTTCAGTCTCTCCACATAACTGAAGTCCCTCATCCCTGGTGCCATTCTAGTAAATCTCCTCTGCACACTTTCCAAGGCCATGACACCCCTCCTAAAATGTGGTGGGCAGAATTGGACACAATTTCTAATTTTTTTAAACTTTGTTCCATTTTGTTGTACTGGGTTCTGTTCCATGAACTTCTGTTTTGCTGTAGCGACTCTGCATTCAGCTTAGTCGTGAGAATTTCATAACCTCGGTGTTATGCTGGCTATACTTCATCGTTCCCAATGGTGAACGTTTATCAAACCCATGGATTTTCTTTCTAAAAGTGGCCCTCATTCTGCAGTTGATGCTTTTGTCTTCCCCCAAGTCTTGATGTGACTTGAGACCCGTGGAGTTTACTTCCTTTATTTGGGGGTAGGCGGAGGGGATGTCCCTTTTACAACACTGGTGGGTGAGTGGAACATCCCAAAGTCCTGGCTGGAGTGGAGAGTTTGGCTCGGTAGTATGTGGCAGTGATGGAACATAAATCCAGATTGACCTGAGGAACATCTAGCGTAATGACTTTCAGCCCACAAGATCGTTTCTTGTTCACATTCTGTAGTTACACTGCATTGTTTTAATAAAAAAAAAAAATTAAGGTTCTGACAGATGAACTGTTGTAAATATAAAACTGCAATTTTAGAAATTGGTGCAGAACCTGAACTGCAGTAAATTGGGTTGGAGCTCAGAGATTGGTGCTCATGCTGCCCTGGATGGGGAAACGCTCTCCTTAGACTGGCTGATCCATATGGGCCAAAAATTGATCCTGCTGCGCGAGAGTACCGGCACTTGGTCTTTGGAAAAGGGGGCGGTTCCTCGGTGCATCGCGTGCGCGCTACAGGCTGTGCGCACGCTGTGCACTTAGTGCTTTGGACGCGCAGGTAAGGACGGAAGATTTTAGAAATTGGAAAAAGGAGTAAGACTCACTTTTAACAAGGTAAGTTTTTTTTTAACAGGTATATCTTTTTTAGAGACTTTAAAGACAGGTAAGTTTATTTATAACTTTTAAAAGATTTTAAATTTTTTCAAATTTAATTTTTTATTTAAAATGGTTAATTTATTTAACTATACTTATTTTATTAATGTGATGGTTTTTTTTAAATTTAATTGAGGTTTAGCTGTTATTTTGGGGGGGTGTAAGATTCATAGCTTTCACAGCACGTATGTGAAACTTATGAATGGAAGATGGTGTGCTGCCATTGGCTCTAACTGAGTCACGTGATCCCACAGCTCGCACGAATTCACTACGCCGGTGGGATACGCAAGCACTGCCCAGCTGATGTCTGGAACATCAAGTTCGTGCGAGCTGGATCTGAAAAAGCCAACGCGGAGTGAGAGATCGCGCCTGCTCCTTACCCCCGCGGGAACAGAGCGAGATCAATTTCTGGGCCATTATTTCACTACTATGAGTGATTATTTTTAATTACAGTATTACTAAATTCTCTCTGCCTCAGATTTCACTCCAATATAGTAAATCTTGCATCTAGGAAACCTTGCTTCCTGTTGTCATTGTTTTGCTAACTTTGTTACTACAAATTCTTCTATCTGTTTATAATGCAATTGACTTGTGTAAACTTGTCACCACTGTAGCAGTCATGCAGTATGAAGGTGTGCTCAGCCCCTTATTAGTAAGCCTTATCGAAGAATCTCACTTCTCTGATAGGCTGAATTCAATACCATGTTACTGGTATGATGAGTTCAATTGCTTGTTTTTCATTGTTCCTAATCTTGTGGGTGAAGATCCTCTTTTAATGAAAGGGAGGGAGAATGTCCATTTTTTTCTAATCTAATAAAATTGTGCTCTTCAAGTCACATACTTCAATGCCCCAGGTTACCACGATTATTAGTTTTAGTTATGGAGAAAGCACATTCTTCCATTTCTTGAGCTGTTGTTCTGCATAATAATATCCAATGTCGCCAGTCTGAAGATTTGGCCTTGATCCCTGGCTGTGGATATTTTTTCCGGTTCTCTCTCTCTTTCCAAAAATGTTGGCTGACTAAAATTCAGGACTTTGTAACTAAATTAACTCCAGCTACCAAGTGAATAGTAAAAGGAAGAGTGAGGCCATGAAGGGATTTAAACAAGATGAGCATTTTAAATTGGAGGCACTGGGGGACCAGGAGCCAATATGTCAGCAAGCACAGGGGTGACAAGTGAGCAGGACTTGGTGTGGGATAGAATAAGGGCAGTGGAGTTTTGAGCTGAAGTTTTCATAGGGTGGAGGCTGGCCAGGAGATAATTGAAAGTAATGTCTGGAGGCATTGATGAGGGTTTCAACAGCAGATGGGCTGAAGTGGGGGCAGAGGTGAGTGATGTTAGGGAGGTGGAAGTAAATGGTCTTTGGATGGAGAATATATTGAGTTGGAAGCTCAGCTTGGGTTTAGTTAGGACACCAAAGTTTGAAGAGTCAACTTGAAACTGTGGCTGGGGAGGGAGATCGAATTAGTGGCAAGGGTGTGGAATTTATGGTGTGGGCTGAAGACGATGACTTTAGCTTCCCAAATTTAATTGGAGGAAATTGCGGCTCATCCAGAACTGGATGTCTGACAACACAGGCGGTGGCGGAGAGGTAGAGCTGGGTGTCATCAGCACGCATGCAGTACTTGACCCTATGTCTGGCTGATGTTGCCGAGGGACATCATGTAGATGAGGAAGCGGATGGGACTAAGGATAGATCCTTGGCGGACTCTGGAGTTAATGGTGCAGGAGCGGGAAGAGGAGTCACTGCAGGAAATTCTCTGGCTGCGACTGGATAAATCAGAGTAGGACGAGGTGAGGGCTGTCCCACCCAACTGGACAACTTGGAGGACGAGCAGAGAGAATGTACCAGTCACCGGATGTCATTTGTGAGTTTGATGAGGGCCGTTTCAGTGCTTTGGCAGGGGCGGAAACCTGTTTGGAATTCAAACATGGAGTTATGGGAAAGCTGGGCACGAATTTGGGGTGTGACGTTCAAGGACTTTGGAGAGGAAAGGAAGTTGAAGATGGAGTGGTAGCTTGCAAGGACAGGGTGTTTTTGAAGCAGGGGTGATGGGGGATTTGAAAGGGAGGGGGACAGTCCCTAAGGGGAGAGAACTGTTCAATGTCAGCTAACATGGGGGTCAGGAAGGGAAGTTGGATTGTCAGCTGTTTAGTGAGAATGGGGTCAAGGGAGCAGGAGGTGTGTCTCGTGGACAAGGTGAGCTGAGAGAAATGGATTTGGTGCCAGGGCAGGGAGGTGCTGGGGAAGGTTTGTATTGCTAAACGAGCAATGCTGCAGTTGAAGTATAATTGGGCCCAAGCTGACTTCCTGAGAGCTGGGGAGGGGCCCTTCTGGAGGAGCTAGTGCTGCACTGCTTCAGTTTGCCATTCATGAAGTGTAACTCCAGTGCAGTTTACTAAATGCCCTGGGTCCCCATAGCCTCCAGCCCATTTTCTAGTCTTGCCTCAAGTTGATTAGTGCAGCCCATCTTGTCCTAATTCTTCAAACATCTACCTTTTACCAGTGAGGGAGCTCTGCACGTTGGTAAACTCACTGGCACAGAGCTCCTCCTGCGCGCCCTCCCTCCGCCCCCCCCACGCGCGCGCACACACTAGGGGATTTCCATGCTGAGCCTGACTAACAACCGGGAGCTGTCTGGCACAGACCAAAATAACTGTTGCTGAGTCATTCTGCAATTGATTGCCCATTATACAGCATGGCCAAGGTTTATGGCTGGGTTTGTGTATGTGGAAGGACTGGGTCATAGGATTACATGGGATTAACAGTACAGAAACAGGCCATTCGGCCCAACTGGTTTAAGCTGCACACGAGCCTCCTCCCACTCTACTTCACTACCGCTATCAGAATATCCTATTCCTCTCTCCCTCGTGCACTTATCTAGCTCCCCCCTTCAATGCATCTATACTATTCGCCTCAACTACTCCTTGTGGTAGCAAGTTCCACATTCTCGCCACTCTTGAGTAAAGAAGTTTCTCCTGAATTCCTTATTGGATTTATTAGTGATTTGTATTTATGGCCCCTAGTTTTGGACTCCCCCACAAGCGGAAACATCTCTACATCTACCCTACCCTGCATAATTATCAAGATCTCTATTAGATCACCCCATAGCCTTCCCTTTTCTGGAGAAAAGAACCCCAACCTGTTCCATGTTTCCTGACCGTTATAAACTCAGTCGCGGCAAAAGTCCAAACAGTTTATGAATAAATTCTATAAAGCCTTCATTAATTTTCCCTGGTGCTGCCCCTTTTGATCAGATTGTTGAGGCTGGTGTCCAAAATAGCTTCAACTCTGCTGCTGATGAGGTGGAAAAGTGACTAAAGGCCCTTCAGATTATCTGGATCTCTTCACAGGATTTCAGTATTGAACAATCTAGCCATGCTCATTAACGAGGTTGGCCTTCATTAACCAGACTGCTGCCCCACCCCTCCTGGAGGGGATTAGAGATAGGGAGGGGTGAGGTAATGGAGGGATTTGAAAACAAGGATGAGAATTTTGAAATCGAGGCGTTGCTTAACAGGGAGCTAATGTAGGTCAGTGAGCACAGGGGTAATGGGTGAACGGAACTTGCTGCGAGTAGGACACGGGCAGCTGAGTATTGGATGACTTCAAGTTTACGTAGGGTAGAATGTGGGAGGCCAGCCAGGAGTGCGTTGGAATAGTCAAGTCTAGAGGTAACAAAGGCATGGACGAGGGTTTCAGCAGCGAAATGAGGGTTTCCGTCGCGGATGAGCTGAGGCAAGGGCGGAGACCGGCGATGTTACGGAGGTGGAAATAGGTGGTCTTAGTTATGGCGCGGATGTGTGGTCGGAAGCTCTTTTCAGGGTCACCTACAAAACCAAGGTTCTGAACAGTGTAGTTCAGCCTCACAGATGTTGGGGAGAGGGATGGAGTCAGTGGCTAAGGAGCGGAGATTGTGCCAGGGACTGAAAACAACGGCTTTGGTCTTCCCAATTTTTAATTGGAGAAAATTTCTGCTCATCCAAAACTGGATGTCTGACCATTTGGAGACCGTGGAGGGGGTCAAGAGAAGTGGTGAAGTAGAGCAGAGTGTCATCAGCTTACATGTGGAAACTGACACTGTTTTTGGATGATGTCACTAAGGGGCAACATGTAGATGAGAAATAGGAGGGGGACAAGGATAGATCCTTGGGGGCACCAGAGGTAACAATGCGGGAGCAGGGAGAGAAGCTGTTGCAGGTGATTCTCTGGCTATGATTCGATAGATAAGAATGGAACCAGCCAAGTGCAGTCCCACCCAGCTGGACGATGGTGGCGAGGCATTGGAGAAGGATGGTGTGGTCAACCATGTCAAAGGCTGCAGACAAGTCAAGAAGGACGAGGAGGGATAGTTTACCTTTGTCACAGTCACAAAGGACGTCATTTGTGACTGATGAGAGCCATTTCGGTATTGTGGCAGGGGCGGAAACCTGATTGGAGGGATTCAAACAGGGAGTTGCGGGAAAGATGGGCATGGATTTTGGAGACGACAACACGTTCAAGGACTTTGAAGAGGAAAGGGAGGTTGGAGATGGGGCAGTAGTTTGCAAGGATGGAGGGGTCAAGGGTTGTTTTTTTGAGGGGGGTGATGATGGCAGATTTGAAGGAGGGGGACAGTACCCGAGGGGAGAGAACAGTTAACGATGTCAGCTAACATGGGAGCCAGAAAAGGAAGTTGGGTGGTCAGCAGTTTGGTGGGAATCGGGTCGAGGGAGCAGGAAGTGGGTCTCATGGACAAGATGAGCGCAGAGAGGTCCTGAGGAGAGATCGGCGAGAAACTGGAGAAAGATGTGAGTTCAGGGCTAGGGCAGGGGGGAACCTTAGAGGAAGTTTGGCCCGGTGGGCTAGGGGAAGGAAGGGAAGTGGCAGAGGCAGCTGAACGGATGGTCTCAATCTTAGAGACAAAGAAGTCCATGAGCTCCTCACACTTGTTATCGGAGGTGAGGGTGGAGGAGACAGGGGAGAGGAGTATAAGACGACAGTTAGCAGTAGAGAATAGGTTTATCTTTGCATTCCAGAATGATTCTAGAATAGTGAGCAATTTTGGCAGACGAGAGCGGGTTCCGATAATGCTTTATGTGGTCCAGCCAGATCTGGCGGTGAATGGCTAAACCAGTTGTCCGCTATATCCGTTCGAGTCTGCATCCCTTGGACTTAAGGGAGCGAAGATGAGGGCCGTACCAGGGGGAGCGGCCAGGGTGAGAGAGTAATTGTTTTAAGAAGATAATTTGTCCCACGGGACCTCCTGTCGAGCAGGAGTGACCGCTCTCGCTTGGCCAAGCCATGACTTGCTGGACTTCCACTTTCATAAACCCACCATGATTCTGTCTTTAATGGCTCGGCCACGCCCTCTGTTCCTCCAAATTCAGCCGCATGATTGGTGAGCGGTTGACAAAAATACCTCATTTGCTTTTCCTATTTGGCATAAATGGTTTAATTTGGGTTTTATTTACAAGATCGGCTCCCGCAGCCTTTGAGTGATGTGGTTTCTCACTTCCTATCTATGACTTGGCTCTGGGCACTGATTAAATGTTCCCCCTTTTTAAAGGAAGCTATGTAATTTGACCAAACTTGTGCAATTACAGGGTCAGTGTTTTTATTTAGCTTTCACTTTCTTACAGTAATTATTAGAATCCCAATTTTTTACATAGTCAGAGGTCAAGTTGTTGTAAGGGGGTTGTTACAATTTGAGCTTCACCAGATGCTTCTCTCCTGCAAGCTTTCTATGAACTCTACAGTGACCTTGGATGCACAATATTTGGTAATGTAGCATTGCCTGGGAGTCGAACAAAAGGCCTGTAACTGAGTGACTGAATTTGTATGAGCTGTCTTGTACTCACCTAACCGCACTGGAGCACCTTCACATGGGAAGTAGTGGTTCAAGAAGGCTCCCCACCACCTTCTCCAGGGCAATAAATGCCAGCCTTGCCAGCGATGCCCACATCCCAAGAATAAATATCTAAAAAACCATGTGATGTGCAGTAATAATTTGCCTGAATGTTGTTCAGAAAAATTCCCAAGTTTGAAATGTTCATACTTTTTATTTCAAAACAATCTGGTTTTCACTAATTTATAAATGAATGTTTCCAGGATTTGTTTAAAGAAGAAACTTGCATTTATATAGTACCTTTCATGAGCTAGAGATGTCCCAAAGCAGCCATATGTAGCCTGAAATGTCACTGTTGTAATGTAGGAACTGTGCCAACCAATTTGTGCACAGCAAATCTCTCCCTCGGTACTGCACTAGTGTCGGCCTGGATTATCAGCTCAAGTCTGTGGAGTGGGACTTGAAAGCATGATCTTCTGACTTAGGCAAGAGTGCTACCAGTGAGCCACAGCTAACACCTACAAAATCTACAAATATAATGTATTAAAAATCTTAGATTTGCATGCACTTGTGCTAACTGTTTCCATTTATAAATTCCAATTCCACCACATTTTTAATGTAAACTTGTCACACTGTAATGACAAACTCTTTCCATTGGAGGCACTGCTGCACCACTGGTAGGAGTGTGCAGTTCGTGTGCTAAGCTTACATAGGCAATTTCATTATAAATGTGGACATAGGAATTTTAAGGGAAATATTAAGGGACACCGCAACTTATTTAACCTTCAGTCACTCCCCGTGGGGTGGGGGTGTATATAATATTTAAAAATGTGAATGGGTGGCAACCTTCCAGTTAAAGTATATGGAACCTTCTAGGTCAAGTTTGGTCAATGGGAAACTCATTTTAAAAGGGTTACCATTTACCCAACAGTACCTGTTATGCCTGTAAGTGCGGTTGAAAAGGTGTCACATAATAGCTCAGAACCCAGTGCTATGAATATATTCTTGCTCTAAATGCAGTATTTATTTGCATGAAGTTCTATTACAAATCCACTGGGTGGAGGTTCTGAATAAAGGCTCTTTACTCTCCCAATATCCTCATCTTTCAATGCCCTCCCTCCTTTATTCACTCACTCACCCCCCTCACTCCATCCTCTTCTTTGTCCATACTCACTCTTTCACCTCCCCGCCCAGTACAAGTCAGGAGTGTGATGGAATACTCCACTTGACTGGAGCAAGAAGCTCGACGCCATCAGCACAAAGCTTCCCGCTTCATCGGCACCCCATCCACCACCTTAAACACTCACTGTCGCATACCATGGCTGCAGTCTGTACCATCTACAAGCTGCACTGCAGCAACTCGCCAAGGATTCATCGACAGTACTTCCCAAACCCGCGACCTCTACCACCTAGAAGGACAAGGGCACAAGGCGTATGGGAACACCACCACCTCCAAGTTACATACCTGACTTGGAAATAGTGCTGTTCCTTCATCGCTGGGACAAAATCCAGGAACTCCCTACCTAACAGCACTGTTGGGAGTACCTTCACCACACTTATTGAAGTGGTTCAAGAAGGGATGGGCAATAAATGCTGGCCTTGCTTGCGACACCCACAACCCGTGAATAAATAAATTAAGAAAACTTTGGTTGTTATTACATTACGTAGAATATACAGCACAGAAACAGGCCATTCGGCCCAACTAGTCTCTGCTGGTGTTTATACTCCACACGAGTCTCCTCCCATTCCATCTGCCTCATCTCAGCTTTTCAGCATATCTTTCTATTCCCTTTTCTCTCATGTACTCATCTAGTTTCCTTTTGAAAGCATCTAGGCTATTTGCCTCAACCACTTCCTGTGGTAGCGAGCTCCACTCTGAATAAAGAAAGTCTCCTTATTTCCCTATTGGATTTATTAGTAGCTATCTTGTATTTATGGCCCCTTGTTTTGGATTCTCCCACAAGTGGAAACATTCTCTCCACATCTACCCTTTCCAACCCATTCACAACTTTAAAGAC
This sequence comes from Squalus acanthias, assembly GCA_030390025.1. NCBI lineage: Eukaryota > Metazoa > Chordata > Chondrichthyes > Squaliformes > Squalidae > Squalus > Squalus acanthias. Next base: position 128,882 of record JASTWF010000560.1, read on the forward strand.
CTCTATCGGGTCTCCTTTAAGTCTTTTTTTTTAATCTAACCTGAGAAGGGACCCATTGGCTCCCATTTCACACAGGAGTTTCTGTTCATCGTCACTCATGACCTCTGCTTAACCCAATTTTATTTGCGGCTGTTTTTCCCCCCAGTAATCCACTGGTTTCTAAATCTGCAATGATGCCATTTAACTTTGACTTGCTGTCTGTTGGTAGGAATGTTTGAAATCTGATCCCTCCCCCCCCCCCCCCCCCAAATCAGTGGATGAATCCCCGTTGCTTTGAATCCAATGTGCAGGGATTAGATGTACTCACTCCCTCTAGTAATCTGTCTGCAGCACTTTCTATGCTGCACGTAACTTAGTAACTGTTAAAACACTTCAGAATTCTGGAAGGTCTATTTAATACTGAACATGTGTCTAAAATAACTTTGTTCATTTGGAAAAAAATAATTTCTAGACAAAAAATATAAGCCGAACAACACACCAAATGGTTAACAAGTCACCAGTTCTCTTACAACTGTTAGTCCAAAAGCTGGTTGCTGATTTATCTGTAAAGGGGAAATCTTGGCCAGGACTCCCTCTGGTGTTGGCCTAGTGCTAGGAGATGAATGGAATTTAGCAGCACAATCTGTTGGCTGCAGAAATATGGGAGTAGTTGCAGTTAAACGGGTTCTTGATTTTCCTGGATCCCCTCCGAGATGTGTTCCTGCAGTAGTTTGCTGGTCCTTCGCTGCACTATTTTTTTTTTATCTGTTCTCTTGACTTGAATTGTACGATTTCCCATTTGGTCTCCAAGCTGTGCTGAGGAAATGTACAAAGGTTGACTTTCATTTCAGTCACCACTAACAAATTTAAGAACTAAAAGAACTCTTTCTGTAGATGGTTTGAGATTTTAAATTGGTGCAATGCTCACTGTGCAGTCAAGGTGAGTTTAATGTAAGACCTGAAGTCTTTTATCAATCCAATTTAGTGCTGAAACTTGGTAAGTCTTTCTATTGACTTTTTGGTAAATGCAGATTTAAGCCCAGAAACTACCAGTCACTATGTTAACTGGCAGTTTGTTTGTCGCTGGGTAATGTTGGAAATGCTGACCTGTGTAACACGGTGAGATAGCAGCTGGAGGAATGGCCACACGAAGGCGTCTATTTTAATGCAAGGAGTCTAGCGAATAAGGTGGATGAACTGAAGGTGTTGATAAACACATGGGAGTATGATGTTGTTGCTATCACGGAGACATGGTTGAGGGAGGGGCAAGACTGGCAGCTCAATATTCCGGGGTACAGAATCTTCAGGCGAGACAGAGGGGGAGGTATAAGAGGAGGGGGTGTCGCAATATTAATTAAGGAATCAATTACTGCCATAAGGAGGGATGATATATTAGCAGGTTCCTCCAATGAGGCTATATGGGTGGAGCTTAAAAACAAAAAGGGGGCAAGCACTTTGCTGGGAGCGTACTATAGGCCCCCAAACAGTCAGGGGGAGATAGAGGAACAGATATGTAGGCAACTCTCAGAGAAATGTGCAAATAATAGGGTGGTAATAATGGGGGATTTCAACTTCCCCAATATTAACTGGGATAGTCAGAGTGTGAAAGGCTTAGAGGGTTCAAAATTCTTAAAGTGCATCCAGGAGAGCTTTTTGAGCCAGCATGTAGAAAGTCCTACAAGAGAGGGGGCGGTACTGGACCTAATTCTAGGGAATGTGGCCGGCCAAGTGGAAGAAGTGCTAGTAGGTGAGCACTTTGGTGACGGTGACCATAATACGGTGAGATTTAAGGTGGTCATGGAAAAGGACAGGGATGGGCCGGAAATAAAGGTTCTAAATTGGGGGAAGGCCGATTTTAATAAGATAAGGCAGGATCTGGCCAAAATGGACTGGGATCAGCTGCTTGTAGGAAAATCTGCTTCGGAGCAATGGGATTCTTTCAGAAGGGAGATTGAGATCATACAATGGCAGCATGTTCCCGTAAAGGTCATGGGTGGTTCCAAAAACCGCAGGGAACCTTGGATGTCGGGATATACGAGAATGGATCAGGGGAAAAAGGAGGGCTTTTGGCAGATACAAAATGCTAAAGACGGAGGAAGCACTAGAGGAGTACAAAAAGTGCAGGGGGATACTTAAAAAAGAAACTAGGAGATCAAAGAGGGGCCATGAAATAACACTGGCGAGCAAAATAAAGGAAAATCCTAAGATGTTTTATAAGTATATTAAGGGTAAGAGGATAACTAGGGAAAAAATAGGGCCCATTAGGGACAAAAGTGGCAATCTGTGTGTGGAGCCGGAAGATGTAGGTGGGGTTCTAAATGAATTTTTTGCATCTGTTTTCACTGGAGAAGGACGATGCAGACATAAAATTAGGGCAGGGGGACTGTGATATACTGGAACATTTTAACATCGAGAGGGAGGAGGTATTGGTGGTTTTAGCAGGTCTGAAAATGGATAAATCCCCAGGTCCGGACGAAATGTATCCCAGGCTGCTGTGTGAGGCAAAGGAGGAGATTGCGGGGGCTCTAACACATATATTCAGAACCTCTCTGGCCACGGGATGTGCCAGAGGACTGGAGAACCGCTAATGTAGTACCATTATTCAAGAAAGGGAGTAGGGAAAAACCGGGGAACTACAGGCCAGTGAGCCTAACATCAGTGGTAGGAAAATTATTGGAAAAAATTCTGAGGGACAAAATCAGTCTCCACTTGGAGAGGCAAGGATTAATCAGGGTTAGCCAACATGGCTTTGTCAAGGGAAGATCATGTCTGACTAATTTGATTGAATTTTTTGAGGCGGTGACTAGGTGTGTGGATGAGGGTAACGCAGTGGATGTGGTATACATGGATTTCAGTAAGGCCTTCGATAAAGTCCCGCACAGGAGACTGGTCAAGAAGGTAAGAGCCCATGGAATCCAGGGTGCCTTGGCACATTGGATACAAAACTGGCTCAGTGGCAGAAGGCAGAGGGTGATGGTCGAAGGTTGTTTTTGTGACTGGAAGCCTGTGGCCAGTGGGGTACCACAGGGATCGGTGCTGGGTCCCTTGCTGTTTGTGGTCTACATTAACGACTTGGATATGAATGTAAAAGGTATGATCAGTAAGTTCGTGGATGATTCAAAAATTGGTAGTGGTAAATAGCGAGGAGGGTAGCCTCAGTCTGCAGGACGATATAGATGGGTTGGTCAGATGGGCGGAACAGTGGCAAATGGAATTTAATCCGGAAAAGTGCGAGGTGATGCACTTTGGAGGGACTAACAAGGCAAGGGAATACACAATGAATGGTAAGACCCTAGGCAAGACGGAGGGTCAGAGGAATCTTGGTGTGCAAGTACACAGATCCCTGAAGGCGGCGGAACAGGTGGATAAGGTGGTAAAAAAGGCATATGGGATACTTGCATTCATTAGCTGAGGCATAGAATATAAGAGCAAGGAGGTTATGATGGAGCTGTATAAAACACTGGTTAGGCCACATCTGAGATACTGTGTGCAGTTCTGGTCGCCACACTACAGGAAGGATGTGATAGCTTTGGAGAGGGTGCAGAGGAGATTCACCAGAATGTTACCCGGACTGGAGTGCTTCAGCTATGAAGAGAGACTGGGCAGATTGGGTTTGTTTTCCTTGGAGCAGAGGAGGCTGAGGGGGGACATGATTGAGGTGTACAAAATTATGAGGGGCATAGATAGGATGGATACTAAGGAGCTTTTTCCCTTAGTAGAGGGGTCTATAACAAGGGGGCATAGATTCAAGGTAAAGGGCGGGAGGTTTAGAAGGGATTTGAGAAAGAACTTTTTCACCCAGAGGGTGGTTGGAGTCTGGAACTCACTGCCTGAAAGGGTTGTGGAGGCAGGAACCCTCAACATTCAAGAAGCATTTGGATGAGCACTTGAAATGCCATAGCATACAAGGCTACGGACCAAATGCTGGAATATGGGATTAGATTAGACAGGGCTTGATGGCCGGCGCGGACACGATGGGCCGAAGGGCCTCTATCCGTGCTGTATAACTCTGACTATGAGCCAGGGTGGACAAATACACCCAACAATCTGGGGGCCAGAGATTACTGAAGATTTACGAAGTGATTTTGTTTCCTGCATGCTTCGTGAAGAATTTAAGACTTGTAGGGAAATGGTGGCGAGCTCTTTGAGTTGTAAAATTCTGATTTTGGTCACCCTTCTCAGCTCTGCCAGTTGCCCCATTTCATCACTGCTACTTTCCTCTCATAGAAATCATAAAGTTGCAGCACGGAAGGAGGCCATTTCGGCCCAGTCTGTCCTCACCGGCCAACAAAGAGCTATCCAGCCTAATCCCACTTCCCAGCTCTAGGTCCGTAGCCCTGCAGGTTCGAGCATCCCAAGTGCACATCCACGTACTTTTTTAAATGTGGTTAGGCTTCCTGCCTCTACCACCCTTTCAGGCAGTGAGTTCCAGACCCCTACAACCCTCTGGGTGAAGAAATTTCCCCTCAAATCCCCTCTAAACCTTCCCCCACTTACTTTAAATCTGTGCCCCCTGGTTTTTGACCCCTCTGCTAAGGGAAATAGGTCCATTCTATCCACTTTATCTATGCCCCTCAATTTTATACACCTCCAATAAGGTCTCCCCTCAGCCTCCTCTGTTCCAAGGAAAACAGACCCAACCTATCCAGTCTTTCCTCATTGCCAAGATTCTCTACTCCTGGCAAATCCTTGTAAATCTCCTCTGTACCCTCTCTAGTGCAATCACATCTTTCCTGTAATGTGGTGACCAGAACTGCATGCAGTACTCTAGCTGAGGCCTAACTAGTGTTTTATACAATTGAAGCATAACCCCCCTGCTCTTGTATTCTATGCCACGGCTAATAAAGGCAAGCATTCCGTATGCCTTCTTAACCAGCTTATCTACCTGGCCTGCTACCTTCAGGGATCTGTGGACATGCACTCCAAGGTCCCTTTGTTCCTCTACACTACTCGGTGTCCTACCATTTAATGTGTATTCCCTTTCCTTGTTAGCCCTCCCCAAATGCATTACCTCACACTTCTCCGGATTGAATTCCATTTGCCACTGTTCTGCCCACCTGACCAATTTATTGATATCTTCCTGCAGTCTACAGCTTCCTCCTTCAATATCAACCACACAGCCGATTTTAGTATCATCTGCAAACTTCTTGATCATACCCCCTATATTCAAGTCTAGATCATTGATATATACCACAAAAAGCAAGGGACCTAGTACTGAGCCCTGCGGAACCCCACTGGAAACAGTCTTCCAGTCACAAACACCCATCAACCATTACCCTCTGCTTCCTGCCTCCGAGCCAGTTTTGAATCCAACTTGACACTTTGCCCTGGACCCCATGGGCTTTTAACTTAGTGACCAGTCTGCCATGTGGACACTACATCAAATGTACTACCCTCATCTACCCTCCTTGTTACCTCCTCAAAAACTTCAATCAAGTTTGTCAGTCACGACCTTCCCTTAACAAATCCGTGCTGACTATCCTTGATTAATCCGTGTCTTTCTAAATCTCTTTCCCCCCCCAGCCCAAATATCAACTCCAAAGGGGTAATTGGGGTACGGTTCATCTATGTCCTAGTTGGACCTGTCTGGTGCTCCCAACCCCTACCCCAAACTAGGATAGCAAAGGCTTGGGAACAGAAGTAGGTCATTCACCCCTCTAACCTGTTCCACCATTCAGTCAGATTGTGGCTGATCTGTATCTTAACTCCATCTACCTGCCTTTGATCCATATCCCTTGATATTCTTGCCAAACAAAAATCTGTTAAATTCTGAATGACGCCCGGCATGCACAGCCTTTTGAGGGAGAGAGTTCTAGATTTCCGCGACCTTTTGTGTAAAAAGGCATTGAAGAGACACTGAAAAAGGCTCTGTCTAGTTGACATGCAGCTAAATCTAATCTCAATGGGGTATAACTTCATCTTGTATTGCAGAATTTACCCAATAGTCACAGCTCCTAGTACCAAACCGCAGCTCAAGTTTCATACTCCCTGCAGCTCATACATTGAAATTCATTGGAGGAGACACATTCTCCCCCTCACAAACATTCAACACCATGTTCCATGGGATTGTCCAACATTCTATCCTGTCTGCAGGACCAGCTCACTGACTGCAAGGGCCTGTTCTAAGGTTACAACACCAGCTACATGACCAGGGAAAGCACTGCAACCATAGTCAACCAGATTGGTTTGGGTGAAAGGATACACACATTTGAGAAGCTGAACAAGGCCATCCACTCCCAACAAGTATTGCGGCCCTTTTACAGGCCAGGGGCAAATATGGCTCCCTCACCATCACACGGTGATTGTACTTCATGTGGGGCTGATGTCCTCTGGCTGCTCAACCAGGCAAGCTCCTAGATTATGTCTTTAGGTATCAAAGGTAGGCACAATCTCATAGTTAATACGCACAGTGGTGCCATAACCACCTCCAAGGTCATCCACCGGTTAAATTTAAGACATTCTATAGGAATCAATACAAGGCCAACTCCATAGCAACATCCAAGAGCATTCAAGGTTACCCTGCCAACTCGCTGGGTGAGGGAGGGGCTGCACTGGTCACTTGGACTGAAGTATAGGCCGTGCAAAGTGGCAAAATTCCAGGCCCTTGTGGGTAATCCCTCGAGTTTACAAAAAGTGGGCCCCAGAATTGGCCCCTTGCAAGACTGTGAAACTGTATACCGTGGTGTACATGCCCACAGTAGCCTGGAAGAGACCGGATTGAACCCCACCCAACATCAATTGCACATCTACTTGTGGAGTGGCCTCAATCAGTGGTGACTTAACAGGGCAAATTAAAATGAACCCTTAGGTCATATGATACCCCTGCTCACCCACATAAATGGCACCCCAGGGTCCTGGCGGATGCTGGGGGTGTGGTGGAAGGGCCAATCCTTCACATTCTCTCAGCCAAAGATCCAGCTGCAGGTGTAAAATCACCGCGCAGCATTTCAAGCCAGACCCAGCACATAGCCTGTGGGACCCCTGCCGTGTTACCCCTCCTGGACATGTCTTGGGTGTTTCCAGAAACTTGAGCACATAATCCAGGCCGTTACTCTAGTGCTGCACTGAGGGAGTGCTGCACTCCGTGCCGTCTTTCGGACGAGACGTTAAACCAACGTCTGCTCTCTCAGGTGGGCGTAAAAGATCCCTATCACTGAATCTTTTGATGAAATAACCAGCTGAGTATTTGGCCACCGGGCACGGTGTTCACAAAATAAAGATAACCCTCATTGAAATTTAAAAACTTAGCTCTATAATTCTGTTGGATTTTGCATTAAAGTCTGGTCACGTGTACATTTTGTGGGATACATGGAACATTCTTTGTTCCAGTCCTACAGAGGTCCCCTCCTTTTTTTCTGGTGCGTTGATGACTGTTTAAGTGCTGCTTCCTGCTGTTGCTCTGAATTTGAAAATTTCATCAACTGCTCCAAATTTCTATCCCTCCTTCGCCTTCGCATGGTCCATCTCCGTCTCTTCCCATCCCTTCCGCGACTTCTCTCTCTCCATTTCTGGGGGTAGGCTGTCAACCAGTATCTACTATAAGCTCACAGCTACCTTGATTCCACCCCGCTTCCTGTAGGACTGCATTCCATTCTCCCAGTTTCTCCGTCTCATCTGTTCTGACGATGTCATCATCCACACCAGTGCTTTCGATATGTCTTCCTTTTCCGTCAACCAAGGATTCTCCTCCACCGCGGTTGACATGGTCCTCAACCGTGTCTGTTCCATTTCCTGCACTTCTGCTCTCACCCCTTCCCCTCCCTCCCAGAACCACGATAGGGTTCCCCCTTGTCCTCACCTTCCACCCCACCGGCCTCTATATTCAACAGATCATCCTCTGCCATTTCCGCCACCTCCAGTGTGATGCCACCACCAAACACATCTTCCCCGCCCCTTTCAGCATTCCGAAGGGGCTGTTCCCTCCATGACACCCTGGTCCACTCTTCCATCGCACCCAACACCCCTTCCCCTTCCCACAGTACCTTCCTGTGCAAGTGCAGGAGATGCAACACCTGCCTTTTCACCTCCTCCTTTCCCACTGTCCAGGGCCCCAAACACTCCTTCCAGGTGAAATAGCGATTTACTTGTAATTCTTTCAATTTAGTATACTGTATTTGCTGCTCACAATGCAGTCTCCTCTACACTGGGGAGACCAAATGCAGATTGGGTGATTGCTTTGTTGAACACCTCCGTTCAGTCCGCAAGCGTGATTCTGAGCTTCCGGTCGCTTGCCATTTTAATTCTCTGCTTCACTCCCTCTCTGTCCTCGGCCTCCTACACTGTTCCAATGAAGCTCAATGTAAGCTCGAGGAACAGCACATCATCTTTCTATTCGGCACTTTACAGCCTTCCAGACTCAACATTGAGTTCAACAATTTCAGACCATAACCACCGCATTTTTTCAGACAGCAGTTGCTGGTAATGATTCTGCTGTTGCCTTTTACACCTCTTCTGGACACATCTTTTGTTTCTTTACTTGTCCCATTACCACCCCCTTTTGCCTTGCACCATCATCCCTTTTGTCATTTAATCTGTCCTGGCTTCCACCCTATCACAGCCCTTCCCTTTTGTTCTTTCCTCCCCTCTCACTTTCCCTGCCTCTGCACTTGTTTAAAACCTGTTACATCTCTAACTTTTTCCAGTTCTGACAAAAGGTCACTGACCTGAACCGTTAACTCTGTTTCTCTCTCCACTGATGCTGCCTGACCTGCTGAGTGTTTCCAGCATTTTCTATTTCTATTTCAGATTTCCAGTATCTGCAGTATTTTGTGTTTGTGTTCCTCTGTACTTGTGTTCATTGGGTGAATTGATGGATTATTAGAAGCAAACTTCACGCAAAATCAATGTGTCTTTATAATTGTGGTGCTGCTGTTTTAATTTCTGTAGTTTGGAACAGGCAGGTCTGGGAAAAGTTAGTGACTGGAGACAGGGATGTGTTGGAGAGAGGTGATGTCCAGATCTATGTAATGAGCTCAACACTTCACTCTTTCCAACAGAATACTGAGATTTCAGCATGATTTAATTTTTGCAGCAGTGTTTGAAGTGTGATTATTTTTGGAGGAGGATTCAGGCAGCGGTAAATGTGAAGTTACTTTCCTCTAATACAGTAAGTTTGGCCTATGGGCTAACTTCCAACAACGTGAAGTTATATTGCACCGTTAACATAGAAAAATGTCCCACAGTGCTTGGGCCAGTAGTTTTTGCAATGCGTAACTAAAGGTATTTTCATCTTAAAACAACATTCTGGGAGACTGCATGAAAACCAAGAGAGTGGATTCCCTTTTATCCATTGTGTTGTAACTCTACACGAGCTCCCTCATCCACAGTCCCAGCACAGCTGTCCGTTCTGGCCTCCCTAAAGCATTGGTGTTGACCACAGGCTGATATAGTAACCTTCCGATGAAACACTGAGATATTGACAAACCTCTTGAGTAACGTTTACTGATTTAAGGTCATTTGTATTTGGTACTTGGGTTGAAATGTAATGCAGTGATATCTGTGATGCCTTGTTGCTGCAGGGTCCAACAATAACACAAGTGGATTAAGCAATGCCGGAGTAAAGTTCCAGTTTCGGCCTGAAATGAAACTCCCGGTAGTGGAATGGTATAAATTCCCAGTCTTGGTTCGGTGCTGCATACCTGTCCTGTTAATCGCTCTTTAAACCCCAAACCCTTAATTTGCTGTTGAGATGTAATTGTCTGAAGATAATGAATGACTACTATCAACATCTCTTTGTGCCTATTTATAGATTGTTAGTTGGGCTACAAATGGAGTGAGTTAGGAACAGGAGGAGGCCATTTAGCCCCTCAAGCCTGTTCCGCCATTCAACGAGATCATAGCTGATCTGCAGCCTAACTCCATATACCCGCCTTTGCCCCATGTCCCTTAATACCTTTTGGTTATCAAAAATCTATCGATCTCAGAGTTAAAATTAACAATTGATCTAGCATCAACTGCCGTTTGCGGAAGAGTTCCAAACTTCTACCACCCTTTTTGTGTAGAAGTGTTTCCTAACTTCACTCCTGAAAGGCCTGGCTCTAACCTTTAGGCTAAGACCCCATGTCCTGCGGAAATAGTTTCTCTATCTACCCTATCCGTTCCCCTTTAATATCTTGAAAACTTTGATCAAATCAACTCCTAATCTTTTAAATTCCAGGGAATACAATCAATGTTCCCGCTGATTTTATTTGGATGCACAGCCCCTTTAAGAGGCTGTGCGGCCCATTCAAATTAACGCATGCACGTTTTTTCCTGTTCTAACACCGTCAAACAGCCTGCGCGGGACCTGCAGACAGGGAACATTGAATAGTTTGTCTAATCTCTCCTCGTAATTTAACACTTTGGGTCCACATATCATTCTAGTAAATCTACGTTGTGCTCCCTCCAAGACCAATATACCCTTCCTAAGGTGTGGGGCCCATAACAGAACAGTGCTCCACGTGTGGTCTCACTAGGGGTTTGTACACATGTAGCATGACTTCTACCCCCTTGTATTCTAGTCCTCTAGATATAAAGGCCAGCATTCCATTAGCCTTTTCATTATTTTCTGTACCTGTCCATGACATTTTAATGATTTATGTACCTGGACCCCTAAGTCTCTGGACCTCCACTGTTTCCAGCTTTTCATCATTTCGAAAGTACTCTTCTATCCTTTTTTGGTCCAGAGTAGATGACCTCACACTTGCCGGCAAAACTGTGGCAAATAGATTTCATTCACTTAAAATTACAAAGAAATAGTAATAGATTATGCATCCATCTACACTGTTTACAGTGCCGCCTATCTTTGTCATCGGCAAATTTGGATATGTGGCTCTCTATCCCATCAGATAAGTCGTTAATAAATACGGTGAATAGTTGAAGACCCAAAACAGATCCCTGGGGGTGGACCACTAGTCAGATCTTGCCAATTAGAGTACCTGCCCATTCCTTTCGGGTAGAAAGCCAGATAAACCCATTTAGACTATACTCTTCCAACGCTCTCCTGGCTGGCCTCCCATCTTCCACCCGACATAAACTTGTGCTCTTCCAAAACTCTGCTGCCTGCACCAAGTCCCATTAACCCTTCATCGCTGTGCTCGCTGACCTACACTGGCTCGCAGTCCGGCAAGTTTAATACTCAGCACAGGAAATTAGTCTGAAAAAAATTTAAAAAAAATAATGACACGTTCCATCTCATCTGTGCCATGTATATTGAACTGGTCCTGAATGGCTGATCTACAAATCGAGATCTGCGAATGTGGACATTGCTGCTCAATTATAGGACATTGCTGCATTTTGGATTCCATTCCACCAACTATAATTTTCAGAAATTTGTTTGGAAAAACAGAATGATCTAATTGAGCGTAATTCCAATGAGGTGGCTGCCAGTCCCCCAGCACCAAAAGCTGCTCACCTCTCATTATCCCCAGGTGGGGCTGTTACAGGTTTATCGTGGTCCCAGGGTTGCAGAGAATTCGTTCAGTTCAATTCTATCCCATTGAAAGTTTTAATATGACGCTCTCTTTTAACCCCCCCTTGCTGTTTAAAAATTTCCAGGGAAAAGCAAAAAATAGAAATGTTTTAAAAAATTAAATTAAATTGCAGGTGGTCAGTTGTCGCCTCAAGTATTGGAACTGGGCAAAAGACCTATGAGGAAATTTGAAACCTGGCGATATTTGGCGCAGGAGGAGGCCGTTCGACCCCGCTTGCCTGTGCTGAATGAAGTCCCAAAGCTATGCAGCCACAAGCCAGCTACTGTTCACATTAAATGTATTTTTTACCCAATTAAATACAGTAACTTCCTCCAGATAGGTTCTTGGCCTACTAATAGTCACTTGGTTAAACATTGTGTTCCAGCACCGCTTTGAACCAGAACCAATGCTGTGTCACAGGCAAACTGAGGTGAATTTTCCATTGGTATCTAGAGCAGTGCCTGTTTGCATTACAAGAGTAAAATGAGAAGTCGCACAACACCAGGTTATAGTCCAACAGATTTATTTAAAGTTACAAGCTTTCGGAGCTGTTGCCCCTTCGTCCGGTAAAGGTACCTTTACCTGACGAAGGGGCAACAGCTCCGAAAGCTTGTAACTTTAAATAAATCTGTTGGACTATAACCTGGTGTTGTGCGACTTCTCATTTTTGTCCACCCCAGTCCAACACCGGCATCTCCGCATCATTACAAGAGTAAAGTAGAGGTTTGTCTCTGGCCATGACCTCCTGCCAGACAAACACCTTTGTGCACACAGCCATTGCCTCTCTCTCTCTCTCTCTCTCTCTCTCTCTCTCTTTCTCCCCCCCATTCTTCCAGGGTTAATCATCTGAGGCTCCCAGGTTTGAATCTACCTATTCTGGGTGCTAGCATGGTGGGGAGCGGAGGCAGGTTTCCCATCTCTGCTGCAGTTAAAGGGCTGTAGCAGCCATTTAATGCCATTCGGCCACAAGGTACATGGCCAGATGTGGAGACAGCAAATGGAATCTGTGGGCAAGTGATGGAGGGGCAGAAACTGAATTTGTTGTTCGATGGATGGTGAAGTGGGGGTGCTGCTGCATGGAGGGAGGGGCACCAACAGAGAACAGTGGAGTTTGTCTGGCAGGAGGTCATGGTTAGAGACAAACCTCTACTTTACTTTTGTAATGCAAACAGTCACTGTAACCTACTCGATGAGACTTCTGTTGCCTGTAATGGTTGATGAGGCTTGTGGGGAGCATAAATACAGGCTTCGACCTGTTGGACTGAACGGCCTGTTTCTGTGTTGTAAATACTTTGTCATTCTGTAGATTGCTTCTGAGCCTGTTTCAAACTCCTTGGAGTTACAATTTCTTTTATTCTCTTGAAACAGAGCTAGTTACTAATAGGAAGCACGAGACATACTCTGGCAATTGGTGCAGAGTGTGGCAATTGGTGCAGAGTGTTCCAAAGTAACAGGCAGAAGTTTGGTGAAGGATCAGTAAGAGCTCGCCACGTGTTTACACCCAGAGCTATTCGACATTGAAAATCAGTGCGCACACTTCCAACACTGACTTCACTAGTTGAAGAATCAGCGTCTGTGAGTCGCCCCGACCAGCAAGGGCCTGGTTTGAGCCTGGTCTGTCCTCGGCTGAAGCAGCACTCTGGGGCACTACAGCTGGCAGCTGTGCCTGTGGGCCAGGGTAGAAAGATTAGGCCACTGCTGGTCACACCCTCCCCACACCCCCCTCCCCCCCAAAGAGGTTGTTGACCCCTAGAGGTGGCAGGATTGTGCCTGACTGTGAGGCCCCCCATGGTTGGAAAGCCTGCCAGCACTCTGTACAAATAATGATCACTTGGGGTAAGTGCTGGAAGGTGATTGCTGGGACCACATCCAGGCAGCGAGTTAGCATCTTGGGGAGGGAAGAGAAAGCACAATGGGTGATGTTTGTATATGTACTACCTCTGAAAGCTTTAGTCTTCAGTATTTTTGCTTTTTCATTTACAGATGCAGCAGTTGTTTTATGAAAACTATGAACAGAATAAAAAAGGCTATATCCAAGATCTGCACAACAGCAAGATCCAGCGGGCAATCACTCTGCATCCCAATAAGAGTCCCGAGTACCAGTACCGGCTCCACAGCTACATGCTGAGCCGCAGGATTGCCGAGCTCCGCCATCGCACCATCCAGCTTCACCGGGAGATCGTGCTGATGGGCAGGTACAGCAACTCCCAGCTTCACAAAGACGACATTCAGTTGGGAATTCCGCCTTCCTTCATGCGGTTCCAACCTCAGCACAGGGAAGAGGTGCTGGAGTGGGAGTTCCTGACTGGGAAACACCTTTATTCAGCTTTCGATGGGCAACCCCCACGGAGAGGGATGGATTCGTCCCTGAGGGAAGCTTTAGACGACGTTATCATGCAGGTGATGGAAATGATCAATGCAAACGCCAAGACCAGAGGCAGGATCATTGACTTCAAAGAGATTCAGTATGGTTACCGAAGGGTTAACCCTATGTACGGGGCCGAGTATGTACTGGACCTGCTCCTTCTCTATAAAAAGCACAAGGGCAAGAAGATGACAGTCCCTGTCAGGAGACACGCTTACCTGCAGCAGACTTTCAGCAAGATCCAGTTTGCTGAGCGTGAAGAGATTGATGCCAAAGATTTGGCCAATAAAATTAACAGCAACTCGCGATCTCTCTCCTTCCTCTCAAACCCCTTCAAAATATTTGTCCCTTTCCACCGTGGAGCCGCTAGCGTTGGGCACAAGGAGCCCAAAGATAAGAAAATCAACATCTTAGTTCCGCTGTCCGGCCGCTTTGAAATGTTTGAGGGATTCATGGAAAACTTTGAAAGGACTTGTCTGATTTCAAATCAAAATGTCAAATTAGTTATTTTGCTGTTCAACTCTGATTCAAATCCAGACAAAACTAAACAAGTAGAACTGATGAGAGACTATCGGGTAAAATATCCCAAAGCTGAAATGCAGCTTGTCCCAGTGGCGGGGGAGTTTTCCAGGGCTCTTGCCCTGCAGCTTGGGGCTGCTCAGTTTAGCAATGATTCTCTGCTTCTGTTTTGTGATGTTGACTTGATTTTTACAGTGGATTTCCTGCAGCGTTGCAGGGATAATGCTGTGCCAGGGAAACAAGCGTACTTTCCAATAATCTTCACCCAATATGACCCAAAGATTGTACAAGCGGGGAAAGTTCCCAATGACAACAATTATGCCTTCACGATAAAGACCGGATTCTGGAGACACTATGGGTTTGGGATCACTTGTGTTTACAAAAGTGACCTTCTGCTTGCTGGTGGGTTTGACGTCTTGATCCAGGGCTGGGGGATGGAGGATGTGGACCTCTTCAACAAAGTCATTCAAGTTGGTTTAAAGCCATTCAGGAGTCAAGAAGTTGGAATTGTTCATATCCACCATCCGATCTATTGTGACCCAAACCTGGAAGCGAAACAATACAAGATGTGCTTGGCCTCGAAAGCCTCGGCCTATGGCTCCACACAGCAGCTGGCGGAGCTATGGCTGGAAAAAAACAAACTCAGTCCCGACAACAGCAGCAATCATGATGGTTCAAAGAGGACAGCCTAACATCCAGCTCGGCTGGAGAACTCTTTCTAATTTATTTTTTAATGTTTTTATAAAATGAATTGATTAAAGTGGCAGGAGATATATATTGTAAATAAATAATTGTTTTACAGGCAAAAAAGAGCTTTGACTTTGACTTTGAATCAAGATACTGTGATTGAGTGTTGACACCAGTGTTGCTGGATGCACAGACCCTGTTTACTGCTCTGGTCAATGAAGACACCAGTAACCACACATGACTCATTGACAGTGGAGCAGGGAGATCGGGTAATGGGCATCAACCTCAATGAGTAGAGAATGTGTCTGTCCAGCTCCCTGAGACTTTCTAAATCTAACTTATAATGTGAATACTTTTGGGTTGATATTTAAATTTATGAAAGGACTGTGCCCATTTCTATCTGCTGGGCTATTGCACACTGACAATGTTGTCACTCCATAACGTTATCCTATGTTTTGCTGATGAACTGGTGTGTTCAGTATTTTGTTAATTCCGTATTGACTTCATTCCTTTTCTGCTCAGTCAGAATGTATTAATTTTAGCCATTCCTTCACAATGTTGGCATCTAAGTTCTGATTGTTTGTTTATTCAACAAGTGTTATGTTCTGTATATTTAGGAGGGTTTGTGGTGTTTTTATACAGTGCTTGATCCTGGGACATGTTCCAAAGATTGGTGTTGATTTAATTTCCTCAGTGGTGTGTGAGATTCAACATCTTGTGCTAACTGTCCAGCATTGCCGGTTGGTTTCTGGCCCTCTGTATTTGCAGCATCTTCAACATGTCGCGCACACGCTGAGGATTATTTCTGTTCCTTTCATCTCCCTCCCCCGCCCTCCCCCTCCCCCATCCTGCAGTCACGTAATACAATATCATTTGAGCCGTAGCTCGAGCACAAAGAATTTATTTTTTTCGACTTACTGTAATGTTTCCATATTTTTGCAACCTAGATTGCACCAGAAAGAGGAAATGTCGAAGTTGAGCCTTGTAACCTGAACGTTTACAGACTGGCTTTCCTTGGGGAAACCTCACCACTCCATCCAAATTCCACGGGGTGGATTTTGTGTTTTGGGCCTGGCTGTAAATTATCGGCTGTACACAGTAGAGAAGAAAACTGAAGGGTGGATGCACACCATTAATGACCTCGTCTCATTGGGCCATTACTGGCGGAGACTTTCCTCTCCGGGCTGTTGCCAGGCGATGATTCATGCGCAGGTGCTCAAGACAAAATTCTACCCCCATGTCTGGTTCTTCCATCAGGGGTTCCCTCCCTCAGCATCTGTTGATCTTTTACTTTAGGGTTCCCTCCCCAACTTTCAACCCCCTTCTCCACAGATACCAATCCAGCTCCTCCAATCTAGCCTGAACCCACTCCCTGCCCTGGGAGTCTTCCACATGTGTGTGTATAACCTGTCCTTCAGCTCAAACCAAGGCAGTCATTCACTTTTTATGGACTTCTTTATTACAGCTACTGTTTAAGGAAAAGTGTTGTTTGAGGAGAACAAAAAAGGTTAGTGTTTATAATCCAGCCCATGGCGCTGTACAAACTGACGGAGGGTTGGACGGAGCAGCATCATCTCGGGAGATTTGAGGGCACAGCCTGAGGGTTTAAAAACACTTCATATAAACAACGGGCAAGAATGTAGTTTTGAAACTTAAATTATTTTTCTGTAGCTTTTTAAAACCTTTTAGAAGAACTGAACTCCCTTTAAAAGTGGAAGGGAATTTTCCCCAAAGCTGCAGTTGGTTTCCCTCCAGCTTGCACTGTGAGCAAGGAGCTGTCTGCTGATCCCATGTGTCTGTGAAACTTCCATATTTTTACTGCAAACCAGAGCCACAGTCTGCTCAAGGCTCCTGGTTCTTTTGATAATTGGCAAGGTGCCAACTGAGCATTCTCTTCTGCCAAAACAGCACAAAGCCAGTTAACCAGATGCTGTGCTATTTGTCAAATGATATTTACATATCTTTTTTTAAGCTGCTTTCCATGTTAATTTCTGTCAACCCCAAGTGTGTGTTACTTGTTATTAGTGTGTGTGGTTGTCTGAAAACAAAAAAGAGAAAATATCCAGAGAATTCATGAAACCATTCCACCTTGCTGCAAATTACCCCTTCATTCAGCTTTCCTATGAGGGAGAGTTTCCTCTACTCCTCGCTGCAGTGGAATCCAGCCCCTGTTCTTTATTAACTGTGATCCTCCCCCTCGGTCTGTGCCTGGAAGAATCCAATGCTCATAGGCACAAATTAAATATTTAATTACAAATGAGAAATTAATTCTGCTCCGCACACAGTATCAGCATTGCTGTGCTGACCAAACTCCACATTTTGATCCATATTCTTGGAGGTGATTTTGTGGGATGTACATAAACCCTTTGTTAAATTCCCTGTTATTTTCCAGTTAGTGATCAGATAGGAAAGCTGCCTGTTCCATTCCCCTCACTAATGCTCTCTGGATCCTGATGACCGCCCTCTCAGATTTTGCACCATGTGTAGTATGTTGGAGACACAAACTGTTGTATTTTACTTTGGACCAACCTAATTATGTTTCTACAGGACAGTCCTAACTGGCTACCCGTACAGTGAAGGCCATTCATTGTACTTCCTAGTTTTGTCATTGCTTCCTGCTTATTATCTCAAATTAGGTAATGAGGATGAATATTAGTGGGATTTCCCCATCTCATTGAATTCAATGTTTAATGCACCTTACTACAAACCTGCAAGGATTTTAAGGGAAAGTTTTCCGAACCAAATGCTTTGAGCGGACTCTTGCAATGGAGACCAGGTGTGGGGAAGCTGATGTAGTTTTGTGTGTGTGTGTTAGGGATTCTGCAATTTCAAATTCGATGTGCTCACAATTTTGAAAAAGAATAGCTGATTGAGCTGGTTGATGTAACCAAAATATCTCCAGACCTGCAGTGAGACCCACCTTGTGGGACAGCCAGAGTCTGGGCTTTCTTCGTATCGCGGGCACTTCCTGAAGAATTTGGGACGGTTTGACATGTGTTTTTTTCTTAAATTTAAAATGAGATGCAATTTCGCGACTATCTGTTAAGAGTTTCCAGCTTTTAACCAGTAAAGTTCTGAAATTTTGCAATGCGAATCTCCATGCAAAATTCTTAAAATCCCTCTTGATAGACTGGTTTATTAAACGTTTCAATACATTACTTGTGTTTTTGTGATTTAATTTGCCAATGGCTATAGTATGATTTTTTTAAATTCATCTTTAATAAAATGAAACTAGGAGTAGTAGCAAGTATACAGGAGACTAGAGAGGGATAGGAAGAGCCTGGGAGACGAGAGCGGGATAGAACAAAGCTGAGAAGGTTGTCAGGTAAACAGCAAATTCCATTTAATACAACAACTACTTGGATTTGTATAGCGCCTTTAAAGTAGTAAAACGTCCCAAGGCGCTGCACAGGAGTATTTTTTTTAAATTTGACACCGAGCCACACGAATAAATTTGGTCAGGTGACCTGGTCAAAGAGGTAGGTTTTAAGGGGTGTCTTTAAAGGAGGCGGAGAGGTTTAGGTAGGGAATTCCAGAACTTAGGGCCCAGGCAACAGAAGGCACAGCCACCAAAGGTTGAGCGATTTTATAATCAGGGATGCTCGAGAGCAGAATTAGAGGAGCGCAGATATCTCGGGTGGGGGGGGCTGGCTGAAAGAGATTATAGAGATAGGGAGGGCGAGGCCGTAGATGGATTTGAAAACGGATGAGAATTTTGAAATTGAGGCATTGCTTAACCGGGAGCCAATGTGGGTCAGCGAGCAGTGAGTTCCAGATTCCAACTCTGGGTGAAAAAGTTTTTCCTCAAATCCCCTCTAAACCTGTCCCTTACCTTGAAACTATGCCCCCTGGTTATTGACCCCTCTACTAAGGGGAAAAGTTCCTTTCTATCTACCCTATCTATGCCCCTCATAATTTTGTACACCTCAATCAGGTCCCCCCTCAGCCTTCTGTGCTCTAAGGAAAACAACCCCAGCCTGTCCAGTCTCTCTTCATAGCTGAAGCGCTCCAGCCCAGTTAACATCTTGGTGAATCTCCTCTGCATCCTCTCCAATGCAATCACATCCTTCCTATAGTATGACGACCAGAACTGCACACAGTATTCCAGCTGTGGCCTAACTAGCGTTTTGTACAGCTCCATCATAACCTCCCTGCTCTTGCCTTCATTAGCCGAGGCATAGAATATAAGTATCCCATATGCCTTTTTAACCACCTTATCTACCTGTCCTGCTGCCTTCAGGGATCTATGTACATGCACAACAAGGTCCCTCTGATCCTTTGATCTTCCTAGGATCCTACCATTCATTGTGTATTCCCTTGCCTTGTCAGTCCTCCCAAAATGCATCACCTCACACTTTTCAGGGTTAAATTCTATTTGCCACTGTTCTGACCAACCCGTCTATATCGTCTTGCAGCCTGAGGCTTCCCTCCTCGCTATTTACCACTCCACCAATTTTCGTGTTATCTGCAAACTTACTGATCATACCTCCTACATTCATATCTAAATCATTGATGTACACTACAAACAGCAAAGGACCCAGCACCGATCCCTGCGGTGCACCACTGGACACAGGCTTCCAGTCACAAAAACAACCTTCGACCATCACCCTCTGCCTCCTGCCACTAAGCCAATTTTGGATCCAATGTGCCAAATTGCCCTGGATCCCATGGGCTCTTACCTTCTTGACCAGTCTCCCATGCGGGACTTTGTAGACTACATCAACTGCACTACCCTCATCCACACACCTAGTCACCCCCTCTCAAAATTCAATCAAATTGGTTAGACATGATCTCCCCCTGACAAAGCCATGCTGACTATCCTTGATTAATCCTTGCCTCTCCAAGTGGAGACTAATTCTGTCCCTCAGAATTTTTTCCAATAATTTCCCTACAACTCATGTTAGGCTTACTGGCCTGTAATTCCCTGGTTTATCCCTACTACCCTTCTTGAATAATGGTACTATGTTAGCTGTCCTCCAGTCCTCTGGCACCTCCCCTGTGGCCAGAGAGGTTCTGAAAATTTATGTCAGAGTCCCTGCAATCTCCTCCCTTGCCTCACAGCAGCCTGGGATACATCTCATCTGAGCCTGGGGATTTATCCACTTTTAAGCCCGCTAAAACTGCTAGTACCTCCTCCCTCTCCATACTAGTTTGTTCAAGTATATCACAATCCCCCTGCCTGATTTCTTTGCCTATATCGTCCTTCTCCATAGTGAACACAGATGCAAAATATTCATTTAAAACCTCACCCACATCTTCAGGCTCTACACACAGATTGCCACTTTGGTCCCTAATGGGTCCTACTCTTTCCCTGGTTATCCTCTTGCCCTTAATAACAGCTTGGGATTTTCCTTTATTTTGCCAGCCAGTGTTTTTTCATGCCCCCTTTTCGCTCTCCTAATTTCTTTAAGTACCCCTCTGCACTTTCTATACTCCTCTAGGGCTTCCCTGTTTTAGTCCTTTGTATCTGCCAAAAGCATCCCTTTTTTTCCTAATCCATTCTTGTATATCCCTTGACATCCAGGGTTCCCTGGTCTTATTGGTCCCACCCTTGACCTTTACGGGAACATGTTGGCGTTGTACTCTCTCTATTTCCTTTCTGAAAGACTCCCACTGCTCTGATGTGGATTTTCCTACAAGTAGCTTATCCCAATCCACTTTGGCCAGATCCTGCCTTATCATATTAAAATTGGCCTTCCCCCAATTTAGAACCTTTATTTCCGGTCCATCTTTGTCCTTTTCCATGACTACCTTAAATCTCACCGAATTATGCTTACTGTCACCAAAATGCTCTCCTACTGACACTTCTACCACTTGCCTGGCTACATTCCCTAGAATTAGGTCCAGTACCACCCCCTCTCTTGTAGGACTTTCTACATGCTGGCTCAAAAAGCTCTCCTGGATGCACTGTATGTCAGACAAGCAGTCTGACAATTTAGAGATTGTGGAGGGGTTGAGCGAAGAGGTAGTGAGGTAGAGCTGGGTGTCAGCAGCATACATGTGGAAACTGATGCTGTGTTTTGGATGATGTTGCCCAAGGGGCAACATGTAGATGAGAAATAGGAGGGGCTAAGGATAGATCCTTGGGGGACACATAGAAACATAGAAGGCAGGAGTAGGCCATTCGACCCCTTGAGCCTGTTCCACCATTTAATGAGATCATGGCTGATCATCCAAATTCAGTACCCTGTCCCTGCTTTCTCCCCATATCCCTTGATCCCTTTAGCCTTAAGAAATATATCTAACTCCTTCTTGAATTGGCCTCAACTGCCTTCTGTGGTAGAGAATTCCACAGGTTCACCACTCTCTGGGTGAAGAAATTCCTCCTCATCTCAGTCCAAAATGGCTTACCCCTTATCCTTAGACTGTGACCCCTGGTTCTGGACTCCCCCACCATCGGGAACATCCTTCCTGCATCTAGTCTGTCTAGTCCTGTTAGAATGTTATAAGTTTCAATGAGATCCCCTCTTATTCTTCGAAACTCTAGCGAATATAAGCCTAATCGACCCAATCTCTCTTCATACATCATTCCTGCCATCCCAGGTATCAGTCTGGTGAATCTTCGCTGCACTCCCTCCATGGCAAGAACATCCTTCCTCAGATAAGGCGACCAAAACTGCACACAATACTCAAGGTGTGGTCTCACCAAGGCCCTGCACAACTGCAGCAAGACATCCTTGCTCCTGTACTCGAATCCTCTCGCTATGAAGGCCAACATACCATTTGCCGCCTTAACCGCCTGCTGCACCTGCATGCTTACCTTCAGCAACTGGTGCACAAGGACACCCAGGTCTCATTGCACTTCCCCTTTTCCCAATCCATTGCCGTTCAGATAATAATCTGTCTTCCTGTTTTTGCCACCAAAGTGGATAACCTCGCATTTATCCACATTATACTGCATCTGCCATTCATCTGCCCAATCACCCAACCTGTCCAAATCATCCTGGAGTTTCTCTGCATCCTCCTCACAGCACACACACCCACCCAGCTTTGTGTCGCCTGCAAACTTGGAGATATTACATCTAGTTCCCTCGTCTAGATCATTAATATATATTGTGAATAACTAGGGTCCTAGCACCGATCCCTGCGGTACCCCACTAGTCACTGCCTGCCACTCGGAAAAAGACCCGTTTATTCCAACTCCAGAGGGAACGATGCAGGAGTGGGAAGACAAGCAGGCGATTCTCTGGTTACGATTCGATAAGAATGGAACCAGGCGAGTGCAGTCCCACCCAGCTGGACGACGGTGGAGAGGAGTTGGAGAAGGATGGAGTGGTCAAATGTGTCAAAGGCTGCAGACAAGTCAAGAAGGACGAGGAGGGATAGTTTAGCTTTGTCACAGTCACAAAGAATGTCACTTGTGAGTTTGATGAGAGCCATTTCAGTACTGTGGGAAGGGTGGAAACCTGATTGGAGGGTTTCAAACATGGAGTTGCGGGAAAGATGGGCACGGATTTGTGAGGCGACAACACATTCAAGGACTTTGGAGAGGAAAGGGAGGTTGGAGATGGGGCGGTAGTTTGCAAGGACGGAGGGATTAAGGTTTGGTTTTTTGAGGAGAGGGGTGATGACAGCAGATTTGAGGGAGAGGGGGACAGTACCTGGGGAGAGAGAACCATTAACAATATCAGCTAACATGGGATCCAGAAAAGGAAGTTGGGTGGTCAGCAGTTTGGTGGGAATAGGACAAGATGAGCGCAGAGAGGTCCTGAGGGGAGATTGGAGAGAAACTGGAGAAAGATGTGAGTTCAGGGCTAGGGCAGGGGGGAACCTTAGAGGAAGTTTGGCCCGGTGGGCTAGGGGAAGGAAGGGAAGTGGCAGAGGCAGCTGAACGGATGGTCTCAATCTTAGAGACAAAGAAGTCCATGAGCTCCTCACACTTGTTATCGGAGGTGAGGGTGGAGGAGACAGGGGAGAGGAGTATAAGACGACAGTTAGCAGTAGAGAATAGGTTTATCTTTGCATTCCAGAATGATTCTAGAATAGTGAGCAATTCCGTTCGAGTCTGCATCCCTTGGACTTAAGGGAGCGAAGATGAGGGCCGTACCAGGGGGAGCGGCCAGGGTGAGAGAGTAATTGTTTTAAGAAGATAATTTGTCCCACGGGACCTCCTGTCGAGCAGGAGTGACCGCTCTCGCTTGACCAAGCCATGACTTGCTGGACTTCCACTTTCATAAACCCACCATGATTCTGTCTTTAATGGCTCGGCCACGCCCTCTGTTCCTCCAAATTCAGCCGCATGATTGGTGAGCGGTTGACAAAAATACCTCATTTGCTTTTCCTATTTGGCATGAATGGTTTAATTTGGGTTTTATTTACAAGATCAGCTCCTGCAGGGCCCGATAATGCTTTATGTGGTCCAGCCAGATCTGGCGGTGAATGGCTAAACCAGTTGTCCGCTATATCCGTTCGAGTCTGCGTTCCTTGGACTTAAGGGAGCGAAGATGAGAACCGTACCGGGGGAACGGCCAGGGTGAGAGAGGGTAATTGTTTTAATAGGGACTAGGGCATCAATGGTGGTGGTGAGGGTGTAGTTGAGCAGATCGGTAGCTGGAGAAATGTCATGGTGAATGGAGGGCCAGAGGCTGGACAGTTGGGATTTCATAAGTGCAGTTGTAAGAGAGTTGGGAGAGAGTTTTTTTCCAGGGGCGGACACAGAAGGAAGTAGGGTTGGGGGTGGGTGGGTGGAAGGGGGATGTGGGTGGAGAGCGATACGAGGAAATGGTCAGAGATGGCCTTATCTGCAATTGACACGACGGGAGTAGCGAGGCCACGAGAGATGGCAAGGTCGAGCGAGTGGCCGTGAATATGGGTTGGGGAGTTTACATGGAGGGAGAGATTAAGGGAGGATAGGAGGCTAGTGAACTCAGAGGAGAGAGAGCATGATGAATTGAGATGAAGGTTGAAATCACCGAGGATGAGAAGTCGTTCAGTGCAGAGGCTGAGGGAGGAGAGCAGTGAAGATATCTCGGTAATAAAATTTTTATGGTACTTGGGTGGGTGGTAGAGAACAAGAATTTTAAATGAGGGGCAAGAGGGGTGGAATAAGGTGAGATGCTCAAATACCGAAGAATGTGAGGTGGTGAATCTTTGGGAACAACAATAACGAATTGAAACATGCCTTAATTGTAAAATGTTTCAAAGCCAAAGCATCAGAATGTGATGCAAAAAATCTTGAGTGGACAAGCTAAAGGCATTAAAAAGGGCAATGGGATTTTTTTTTACTGTGCGAGATTGAATACAAAAGTAAAAAGTTTATAATTGCACAACATCTGGAATGCTCCTTGCAGTTTTGGGTTCATCCAATATAGGACAGCTATAACAACCCTGGAGAAAGTTTAAAACAGAATTATCAGGGAGGAAAGATTGGAGCAAGCAGCACAGAATTCTGTCAAACAGAAGGTTGAGGGGGATAGGAGTGAGCTGCTCAAAATGATGAACGGAACAGTCCAGGTAAACAGATTATTTTCATTTGTAGGAAAATGACCAGAGGGAATGATCTCAATACATAAAAAGAAAGACTTGCATTTATATATCGCCTTTCACAACCACTGGACGTCTCAAAGCGCTTTACAGCCAATGAAGTATTTTTGAAGTGTAGTCACTGTTGTAATGTGGGAAACATGGCAACTAATTTGTGCACAGCAAGCTCCCACAAACAGCACTGTGATAATGACCAGATAATCAGTTTTTGTTATGTTGATTAAGAGATAAATATTGGCCCAGGACACCGGGGATAACTCCGCTGCTCTTCTTCGAAATAGTGCAACGGGATCTTTTACATCCACCTGAGAGAGCAGACTTAACGTTTAACTCGGTTTAACGTCTCATCTGAAAGACAGCACCCCCAACAGTGCAGCACTCCCTCAGCACAGCACTGCACTGCACTGCACTGCAGTGTCAGCCTAGATTTATGTGCTCAAGTCCCTAGAGTGGGACTTGAAGCCACAACCTTCTAGGACTCAGAGGTGAGTGTGCTGCCCACTGAGCCACGGCTGACAAGCTTACAAAGGGAGAGATTCCAAGGAGATTTTGCACAGAGCTATCAGGATGCGCAATGCTTTGCCATAAATGGGGATCGATGCTAAATCAATTATAGCATTCAAAGAGGTGCTGAATAATCACTGAAAGGAGGAGAATATAAAAGGATCTGTGGAGAAACTCTTCCAAATATGTCACAAGGGGACCCCATTGAGAAACCGTTTGGTGCCGTTTGGGAAAATAAACCATTGCCATTAATTGGTGCTCAGCCTGACAAGGGAAAAGAATGAAGAAAGTTGGCTGGAATGCAGTTCCTTTTATATTGCAGTCATCTCCAGGACACTGACTGCTCCCGACCAACACTGGCCACCCATTTCAAACACCCGGTGTCCCGCACACCAGCACTGCGGCAAAATCAAAGCACCGACTGAATATTCCAATGAGGTTTCTGCTCCGCCTATTTGGAACAGGCGTTTCAACGTCCAACCTGTTACTCCATTGGGAAGCAAAGTGTGCCGGGTGGGAAGTTCACCAATTCCCGCAATCAGCCACTGTGACATTGGGTGATTTAAAAAAAAAACAGGCTGTGGAGTCCATGCAATTTGTGATGGTGTTATTCTCCATAAACTGCCTAGTCTAGCCCCTGATCACTCCCCGAACTCATTAATATCCCACCCAGTCTGACCCACTCACCCCCTCACTCCCCTCACTCATTAATATCTCACCCAGTCTAATCCCACTCTCCCCCTCACTCCCCGAACCCATTAATATCGCACCCAGTCTAATCCCACTCTCCCCCTCACTCCCCGCGCTCTTTAATATCCCACCCAGTCTAATCCCACTCTCCTCCTCACTCCCCGCGCCCTTTAATATCCCACCCAGTCTAATCCCACTCTCCCCCTCACTCCCCGTGCCCTTTAATATCCTACCCAGTCTAACCCATTCTCCTGCTCATTCTCCAAACCCTTTAATATTCCTCCTCATCAAATCCACTCTCCTGCTCGCTCCCAGAATCCTTTAATATCCCACCCAGTCTAATCTCATTCCCGCTCACTCCCTGTACTCTTTAATATCTCTCCCAGTCTAAGCCCACTCTCCTCACTTCCCGTAATTTTTAGTATCCCACCTGGTCTAATTCCACACTCCTGCACCCTCCCCATACTCTTGTGCTCACTCCCCATACCCTTTAATATCTCACATAGTCTGATCCCACTCTCCTGCTCACTCCCATATCCTTTAATATCCCACATAGCCTAATCCCACACTCCCACTCTCAGCCCATAGTTTTTAATAATCTCACCTAAGTACCCTTTAATATCCTACCTAGTCTACTCGCACACTCTTGTTCCCTCCTCATTCCCTTTAATATTCCACCCAGTCTAATCCCACTCTCCCCCTCACTCCCCGCGCCCTTTAATATCCCACCCAGTCTAATCCCACTCTCCCCCTCACTCCCCGCGCCCTTTAATATCCCACCCAGTCTAATCCCACTCTCCCCTCACTCCCCTCACTCATTAATATCCCACCCAGCCTAACCCCACTCTCCCCCTCACTCCCCGAACCCTTTAATTTCCCACCTATTCTAATCCCACTCTCCCCCTCACTCCCCGAACCCTTTAATATCTGACCCAGTCTAATCCCACAATCCCCATACAATTTTTTTATTCATTCACGGGTGTGTGCATCGCTGGCAAGGCCAGCATTTATTGCCCATCCCTAATTGCCCTTGAGAAGGAGGTGGTGAGCCACCTTCTTGAACCACTGCAGTCCATGCAGTGAAGGTGCTCCCACAGTGCTGTTAGGGAGGGAGTTCAGGATTTTGACCCAGTGACAATGAAGGAACGGCGATATATTTCCAAGTCAGGATGGTGTGTGACTTGGAGGGGAACTTGGAGGTGGTGGTGTTCCCATGCACCTGCTGCCCTTGTCCTTCTAGGTGATAGAGGTCACAGGTTTTGGAGGTGCTGCCGAAGAAGCCTTGGCGAGTTGCTGCAGTGCATCTTGTAGATGGTACACACGGTACGCCGGTGGTGGAGGGAATGAATGTTTAAGGTGGTGGATGGGCTGCTTTGCCTTGGATGGTGTTGAGCTTCTTGAGTGTTGCTGGAGCTGAACTCATCCAGGCAAGTGGAGAGTATTCCATCACACTTCTGACTTGTGCCTTGCAGATGATGGAAAGGCTTTGGGGAGTCAGGAGGTGAAACACTCGCTGCAGAATACCTAGCCTCTGACCTGCTCTTGTAGCCACAGTATTTATGTGGCTGGTCCAATTAAGTTTCTGGTCCATGGTGACCCCCAGGATGTTGATGGTAGGAGATTCGACGATGGTAATGCCATTGAATGTCAAGGCGTGGTGGTTAGACTTTTTCTGGTTGGCATTACGTGGCATTTGCACGGCGCGAATGTTACTTGCCACTTATCAGCCCAAGCCTGAACATTGTCCAGGGCTTGCTGCATGCGGGCACAGACAGCTTCATTATCTGAGGAGTTGCGAATGGAACTGAACATTGTGCAATCATCAGCAAACTTCCTCACTCCTGACCTTATGATGGAGGGAAGGCCATTGATGAAGTAGCTGAAGATGATTGGGCCTGGGACTGCCCTGAGGAACTCCTGCAGCGATGTCCTGGGGGTGAGATAATTGGCCTCCAATTTAACATCCCTGCAGTCTAATCACACCCTTCTACTTGCTTCCCATACCCTTTAATATTACACTTAGTCTAACCCACTCTCCTGCTCACACCCCGAACCCATTACTATCCCATTCAGTCTAACCCACTCTCCTGCTCATTCCCAGAACGCTTTAATATACCACCCAGTCTAATTCCACTCTCCAGCTCACTCCCCAAATCCTTTAAAATCCCACCCAGTCTAATCCCAGTCTCCCCCTCACTCCCCAGGCCCTTTAAAATCCCACCCAGTCTAATCCCACTCTCCTGCTCACTCCCCACACCCTTTAATATCCCACCCAGTCTAATCCCACTCTCCACCTCACTCCCCGAACTCTTTAATATCCCACTCAGTCTAATCCCACTCTCCCCCTCACTCCCCGAACTCTTTAATATCCCACCCAGTCTAATCCCACTCTCCTGCTCACTCCCCACACCCTTTAATTTCCCACCTAGTCTAATCCCACTCTCCTGCTCACTCCCCGCACCCTTTAATATCCCACCCAGTCTAATCCCACTCTCCTGCTCACTCCCCATACCCTTTAATATCCTACCCAGTCTAATCCCACTCTCCCCCTCACTCCCCGAGCCCTTTAATATCCCACCCAGTCTAATCCCACTCTCCCCCTCACTCCCCATATCCTTTAATATCCCACCCAGTCTAACCCCACTCTCCCCCTCACTCCCCATACTCTTTAATATCCCACCCAGTCTAATCCCACTCTCCCCCTCACTCCCCATATCCTTTAATATCCCACCCAGTCTAATCCCACTCTCCCCCTCACTCCCCGTGCCCTTTAATATCCCACCCAGTCTAATCCCACTCTTCCCCATACTCTTTAATATCCCACCCAGAGTAATCCCACTCTCCCCCTCACTCCCCGAGCCCTATAATATCCCACCCAGTCTAATCCCACTCTCCCCCTCACTCCCCATACTCTTTAATATCCCACCCAGTCTAATCCCACTCTCCCCCTCACTCCCCATATCCTTTAATATCCCACCCAGTCTAATCTCACTCTCCTATCACTCCCCGAACACTTTAATATTCCTGCAGTGCAATTCCTACTCGCTTTTCATACTCTTTAATATTACACTTCGTCTAATACCGCTTTCTTGCTCACTCCCCAAAACATTTAATACCCTACCTGGTCTAATCCCACTCTCCTGTTCTCCCCCAACCCTTTCATATTCCACCTATTCTAATCCGACTCACCAGCACCTATCCTCATACTCTTTAATATTCAACCTAGTCTAATCCCATTCTCCTGCTCACTCCACATATGCTTTACTATCCCACCTGTTCTATTCACACCCTCCTGCTCACCCCCTATAACCTTTAATATCCCAGCCTGTCTAATCCCACTCTCCTCCTTGCTCCTCATTCCCTTTAATATCTCACCTGATCTAATCCCACTCTCCAGCATCACTCCCCATACACTTTAATATCCAATCTAGTGTAATCTCTAAAGGGCTAATCAATAATCTTGTGGTAAAGGGGCCTTTAGGGACAAGTGACCATAATTTGATTGAATTTTATATTAAGTTTGAGAGTGATGTAGTCCAATCTGAAACTATGGTCTTCAATCTAAACAGAGGAAAATACAAGGGTATGAGGGACAAGTTGACCATGGTAGATTGGGAGACTATACTAAAAGGTAGGGGGGGATTAAATATGTGGGGTTACGGGGATAGGATGGGATATGTTAGGGGGAATTAAATACGTGGGGTTACGGGGATAGGGTGGGATATGTGTCGGTGCAGGCTCGATGGGGATTCTGTGTGAGGGGGCAGGGACAGGGTGCTGGATTTGGATGATCAGCCATGATCGTATTGAATGGTGGAGCAGGCTCGACAGGCCGAATGGCCTACTCCTGCTCCTAGTTTCTATGTTTCTATGTTTCTATGTTTCTATGTATGAAGGTGGACATACAATGGCTAACATTCAAGGAAAAAATGCATAATTTGCAACAAACATATATTCCTCTGGGGCATAAAAACCCAAAAGGAAACGTGTTCCAACCATGGCTAACAAAAGAAATTAAAGCTAGTATTAAGTCAAAGGAGGAAGCTTATAAAGTTGCCAGAAAAAGCAGTCAGCCTGAGGATTGGGATCGTTTTAGAAATCAGCAAAGGGGGACCAAGAAATTGATAAAGAAAGGGAAAATGGAATATGAGCACAAGCTAGCAAAAAATATAAAAACGGATTGTAAAAGCTTCTATAGGTATGTGAAAAGGAAAAGACTGGCGAAGGTAAATGTAGGTCCTTTACAGTCAGAGACGGGAGAATTTATAATGGGGAATGAGGAAATGGCCGAGAAATTAAATA
Organism: Squalus acanthias; assembly: GCA_030390025.1. Lineage (NCBI taxonomy): Eukaryota > Metazoa > Chordata > Chondrichthyes > Squaliformes > Squalidae > Squalus > Squalus acanthias. Next base: position 158,861 of record JASTWF010000560.1, read on the forward strand.
AATACTTTGTTTCTGTCTTCACGGAGGAAGACACAAAAAACCTCCCAGAAATATGAGAAAACCAAGGGTGTGATGAGAATGAGGAACTTAAAGAAATTATCAGTAAAAAAACAGTATTAGCAAAATTAATGGGACTAAAAGTCGATAAATCCCAAGGACCGGATGACCTACATCCTAGGGTTTTGAAAGAGGTGGCCATTGGATAGTGGACGCATTGGTTGGCATCGTCCAAAATTCTATAGATTCTGGAACGGTTCCTGCAGATTGGAGGATAGCAAATGTAACCCCGCTATTTAAGAAAGAAGGGAGAGAGAAAACAGACCTGTTAGCCTCACATCAGTAGTTGGGAAAATGCTGGAATCTATTATAAAGGATGCAATAACTGGGCACATAGAAACTAATAGTAAGATTGGGCAGAGTCAACATGGATTTATGAAAGGGAAATCCTGTTTGACAAACCTATTGGAGTTCTTTGAGGATGTAACTAGTGGAGTAGACAAAGGGGAACCGGTAGATGTGGTGTATTTGGATTTTCAGAAGGCCTTCGATAAGGTCCCACACAAGAGGTTGGTAAACAAAATTAGGGCACATGGAATTGGGGGTAATATACTAGCATGGATTGAGAATTGGTTAACAGACAGAAAACAAAGAGTAGGGATAAACGGGTCTTTTTCAGGATGGCAGGCTGTGACTAGTGGGGTACCGCAAGGATCAGTGCTTGGGCCCCAGCTATTCACAATCTATATCAATGATTTGGATGAGGGAACTAAATGTAACATTTCCAAATTTGCTAATGATACAAAGCTAGGTGACGGTGTCAGTTGCGAAGAGGATGTGAAGAGGCTTCAAGGGGATCTTGACAGGCTCAGTGAGTGGGCGAGAACATGGCAGATGAAATATAATGTGGATAAATGTGAAGTTACCCACTTTGGTAGAAAAAACAGAAAGGCAGAGTATTTCCTAAATGGTGAAAGATTGGGGAATACAGATGCTCAAAGGGACCTGGGTGTCCTTGTACATGAGTCACTGAAAGTGAATGTAAGCCATTAGGAAGGTAAATGGTCTTCATTACAAGAGGATTTAAGTACAGGAGTAAAGAAGTCTTACTCCAATTATATAGGGCCTTGGTGAGAGCACACCTGGAGTACTGTGTACAATTTTGGTCTCCTTACCTAACGAAGGATATACTTGCCATAGAGGGAGTGCAACGAAGGTTCACGAGATTGATTTCTGGGATGGCAGGACTGTTGTATGAGAAGAGATTGAGTAAACTAGGCCTGTATTCTCTTGAATTCAGAAGAATTAGAGGGGATCTCATTGAAGCATATAAAATTATTACAGGGCTTGATAGGATGGATGCTGGGAGAATGTTTCCCTTGGCTGGGGAGTCTAGAACCAGGGGCCACAGCCTCAGGATAAAGGGTAGGCCATTCAGGACTGAGATGAGAAGAAATTTCTTCACACAGAGGGTGGTGAATCTTTGGAATTCTCTACCCCAGAGGGCTGTGGAGGCTCAGTCATTGGGTATATTCAAAACAGAAGTCGATAGATTTCTGACTAGTAAGGGCATCAAGGGATATGGCGATAAGGCCGGTGAATGGAGTTGATGCAGAAGATCAGCCATGATCTCATTGAATGGCGGAGCAGGCTCGAAGGGCCGAATGGCCGACTCGTGCTCCTATTTCTTATGTTCTTTTGTTCTATAGAAATAGTGCTGTGGGATCTTTTACATCCATCTAAGAGAGCAAACAGGGCCTCGGTTTAATGATTCATCCGAAAGACGGCACCTCCAATAGTGCAGCACTCCCTCAGTACGGCACTGGAGTCAGCCTACATTTTTGTGCTCAAGTCTCTGGAGTGGGACTTGAACCCACAACCTTCTGACTCAGAGGCGAGAGTGCTACCCACTGAGACACACCTGACACTGTAGGGGGTGTGTTTATGAGGCTGTGATTTTCTGCTATGTTTTTGGGTCTGTATATTTGTGGCGGTGCTTTGCGGCATGTTTTTTGGGCTGTGTTTTTGGGGCTGTGTTTTTGGGGCTGCTTTTGGAGTTGTGTTTTTGGAGCTGTGTTTTTGGGGCTGTGTTTTTGGATGTGTTTTTGGAGCTGTGTTTTTGGGGCTGTGTTTTTGGGAAAGTGTTTTTGGGGTGGTGTTTTTGGGAAAGTGTTTTTGGGCCTGTGTTTTAGGGGTGGTGTTTCTGGGGCTGTGTTTTTGAGGCTGTGTTTTGGGGCTGTGTTTTTGGGGCAGTGTTTTTGGGGTGGTGTTTTGGGGCTGTGTTTTGGGGTGGTGTTTTTGGGGCTGTGTTTTGGGGCGGTGTTTCTGGGGCTGTGTTTTTGGGGCAGTGTTTTTGGGGCTGTGTTTTTGGGGCTGTGTTTTGGGGCTGTGTTTTTGGGGATGTGTTTTTGAGGCTGTGTTTTTGGGGCAGTGTTTTTGGGGCTGTGTTTTGGGGCAGTGTTTTGGGGCAGTGTTTTTGGGGCTGTGTTTTGGGGCTGTGTTTTGGGGCTATGTTTTTGGGGTGGTGTTTTGGGTCTGTGTTTTTTGGTGGTGTTTTTGGGGCTGTGTTTTGGGGCTGTGTTTTTTGGTGGTGTTTTTGGGGCGGTGTTTTGGGGCTGTGTTTTTTGGTGGTGTTTTTGGGGCTGTGTTTTGGGGCTGTGTTTTGGGGCTGTGTTTTGGGGCTGTTTTTTGGGGCTATGTTTTTGGGGTGGTGTTTTTGGGTCTGTGTTTTTTGGTGGTGTTTTTGGGGCTGTGTTTTGGGGCTGTGTTTTGGGGCTGTGTTTTGGGGCTGTGTTTTGGGGTGGTGTTTTTGGGGTGGTGTTTTGGGTCTGTGTTTTTTGGTGGTGTTTTTGGGGCTGTGTTTTTGAAGCGGTGTTTTTGGGGCTGTGTTTTTGAGGCTGTGTTTTTGGGGCTGTGTTTTTGGGGCTGTGCTTTTGGGGCTGTGTTTTGGGGCTGTGTTTTGGGGCTGTGTTTTGGGGCTGTGTTTTTGGGGCTGTGTTTTGGGGCTGTGTTTTGGGGCTGTGTTTTGGGGCTGTGTTTTGGGGCTGTGTTTTGGGGCTGTGTTTTGGGGCTGTGTTTTGGGGCTGTGTTTTTGGGGCTGTGTTTTGGGGCGGTGTTTTTGGGGCGGTGTTTTTGGGGTTGTGTTTTTGGGGCAGTGTTTTTTGGGGTTGTGTTTTTGGGGCAGTGTTTTTGGGGCTGTGTTTTTGGGGTTGTGTTTTTGGGGCAGTGTTTTTTGGGGTTGTGTTTTTGGGGCTGTGTTTTTGGGGTTGTGTTTTTTGGAGTTGTGTTTTTTGGGGTTGTGTTTTTGGGGCGGTGTTTTTGGGGTTGTGTTTTTGGGGCGGTGTTTTTGGGGCTGTGTTTTTTGGGGTTGTGTTTTTGGGGCTGTGTTTTTGGGGCTGTGTTTTTGGGGCGGTGTTTTTGGGGCTGTGTTTTTTGGGGTTGTGTTTTTGGGGCGGTGTTTTTGGGGTTGTGTTTTTTGGGGCTGTGTTTTTGGGGCTGTGTTTTTGGGGCTGTGTTTTTTGGGGCTGTGTTTTTGGGGCTGTGTTTTTTGGGGTTGTGTTTTTAGGGCTGTGTTTTTGGGGCTGTGTTTTTTGGGGTTGTGTTTTTGGGGCTGTGTTTTTTGGGGCTGTGTTTTTGGGGCTGTGTTTTTGGGGCTGTGTTTTTTGGGGTTGTGTTTTTAGGGCTGTGTTTTTGGGGCTGTGTTTTTTGGGGTTGTGTTTTTAGGGCTGTGTTTTTGGGGCTGTGTTTTTTGGGGTTGTGTTTTTGGGGCGGTGTTTTTGGGGTTGTGTTTTTGGGGCGGTGTTTTTGGGGTTGTGTTTTTGGAGCGGTGTTTTTGGGGCTGTGTTTTTGGGGCTGTGTTTTTGGGGGCGGTGTTTTTGGGGCTGTGTTTTTGGGGCTGTGTTTTTGGGGCGGTGTTTTTGGGGTTGTGTTTTTGGGGCGGTGTTTTTGGGGTTGTGTTTTTGGGGCGGTGTTTTTGGGGTTGTGTTTTTTGGGGCAGTGTTTTTGGGGCGGTGTTTTTGGGGTTGTGTTTTTGGGGCGGTGTTTTTGGGGCTGTGTTTTTTGGGGCGGTGTTTTTTGGGGCGGTGTTTTTGGGGTTGTATTTTTTGGGGCTGTGTTTTTGGGCCTGTGTTTTTGGGGCGGTGTTTTTGGGGTTGTGTTTTTGGGGCGGTGTTTTTGGGGCTGTGTTTTTTGGGGCTGTGTTTTTGGGGTTGTGTTTTTTGGGGTTGTGTTTTTGGGGCTGTGTTTTTTGGGGCGGTGTTTTTTGGGGTTGTGTTTTTGGGGTTGTGTTTTTTAGGGTTGTGTTTTTGGGGCTGTGTTTTTTGGGGCTGTGTTTTTTGGGGTTGTGTTTTTGGGGCTGTGTTTTTGGGGCTGTTTTTTGGGGTTGTGTTTTTTGGGGCTGTGTTTTTTGGGGTTGTGTTTTTGGGGCGGTGTTTTTGGGGCTGTGTTTTTGGGGCTGTGTTTTTTGGGGCTGTGTTTTTGGGGTTGTGTTTTTGGGGCTGTGTTTTTTGGGGTTGTGTTTTTGGGGCGGTGTTTTTGGGGCTGTGTTTTTTGGGGCTGTGTTTTTTGGGGTTGTGTTTTTGGGGCGGTGTTTTTGGGGCTGTGTTTTTTGGGGCTGTGTTTTTTGGGGTTGTGTTTTTGGGGCGGTGTTTTTGGGGCTGTGTTTTTGGGGCTGTGTATTTTGGGGCTGTGTTTTTGGGGTTGTGTTTTTCGGTACTGTGTTTTTATAAGTGTGTGCTATTTTCCTGGCCTTTCAGCTGTGAAAGCGTTAAGGTGTCAAGTGGCACAAGGGGACACTAAATAAAAAATACAAACGTGAGAAGACAGAAGTCTCTCAAACGCTGACTCAGCTATTCTAGGCCATTAAAAACTCACAGTGCCTTCCCCTCACCGTAATCTGTTCATAAACAGCAGCATTGCCCGCACCCCAACAACAAATTATAAATGAATAAAATATTACCAAACTTCCAAAGTTCATAAACCCCCTCCCCCTCCCCCTCCCCCACCCCCACATGCACAGACTCAGTGGGACATTCACACCACAAGGTCCCAGCTTCAATTCCTGGCCTGTGCTGAATAGCCGGAGGAGCGACTCTGGTACTGCAATTCCCCTCGGCATTCCGCTGCTAGCAGGGGTGGGGGAAGAGATGAAATCAGCAGTTGTCCATGCTTACCATCACTCGCCTTTGATTCATGCTGAAATACGTGTCTGTGGATGTCAAGTGCAAACATGATCTAGCTCAGCTGCGATTCCCTCCACAGCTGAATAGCCTGCCAACATTTCCTGTCTTACATGAAGAATCAGCACTTGGCACTTGCCTGTGTGTGCGTAAACACAGAACTCCATCCCGTGTCAGTGCCTTCGGGAGAAGGAGTTTCAAACAGTGATATTTTACTTTAACCATAGTTGTGACCCACTGGCCTCTGAGCTGTTTCTGAATCTTCACCGTACTGAGTGAGCAGTGATTACTCAACCTAGTACTCACCAGATCTCATTTAATACCCAGCACTGGGCTCTTGGAACCATTCTTAAGATGCTGAACCATTTGGGAACCCGAAATGAATGATTGCTTTCTAAAGCCAAAGACCAAGCTATGATTTTAACAAAGACTTCTCTTGTTCATTACAATTTGATATCATAACTGTTACTCCTAAAATATAGGAACTGTAAACAATTTTGACAAAAGGTGATGTGATATGGCCAGCAACCCCTGGGTGAGCACAGAGTGCCAGAAAAAAGTAATTGCACTTGTAACAAAGCAAAGAGAACTTGTGTGAAGTTAAACAAAACCAGGCTTGTCCAGTTTTCAGTTGGAAATGATTTTAAAAGTCATTATTATCTCGTGATCATTCTGTTCTTTCATTTCAGAATTTTTGCAGGGTTCAGAATGTTTTGCCAATGTTCACTTGAATAATTTATCCTTTACTTCTGGATAAGTCTTGCTAAGGATTTGGGTGACAGTCTTGAGCTGGGCTTGGACTCTCTCCAAGCTGCACTCACTCAGCACTGTGTGGAGAGGCGAATGTTATCACAGGAGTCTGCTCCCACTCTCTACAGATATGGAAGCAATCAGGAATGGCCCAGGCTCTGGGAACGTCTCTGATCTCACAGCATATCGTGGACAGGAAAAACTTCTGAAAAAAATCCTGTAATCCTCATTCTTAACAATTGATAGTGCTGAGGAGCCATGTGATCAAGGGTAATCGTCTGTTTTAAGTCTTACCTAGATTACAAAGATGGGCCCAAAGTGATTGGCCCAGATTTTGTATTTAGCGGCGAAGGGACGGTAACGTCAATGAAAGTTGCCCACAAAGATTTAATGGGCTCTGTGGCGTCAATTTCCCCATTATGTCGTCAATTTCAATCTGCCTCCATCTTTAGGGGATCTCTGGCGTCCAGGAACAGTGACATCATCAAGCAGGCTGAGCAGCCAATCAGACTGAAGAATTCTCACAGACAGCAAACCAGGAAGTAAAAAGCACTGATTACCATTACTTTTTATTCATTTTGCAGAGAGCGAAATAAAGATTGAGACATACACATAGGATTAAAGTAGAAGCTGAAATATCATAAACCAATTTTTTTAAAAAATCTATTATTTTAAAAATCTATTAAATTTTTCATTGGAATAGAGGGAATGACACTCCACTATATAAAATTAGTTTTTCTGGGACAGAGAGGTTGTTCAGCAGTAATTGTGACTCAGTCATAAAAACTCAGTTACACCTCATTCAACATGGCTTAACATTTTCAATGGTTTTTACAGTGAGAATAGTGGGTAAAAAGTTGAAGTTCACGTCAATTCTGTGTTGATTGCAGCTGCGAAGACTGCAACAGCGCACCCTGTGGTTGAGCAGTGTATCACTGACAGCAACTTCCGGATTTCTGCGTTTAACTGCGCATGTACGGACGGCAGAAGTTGCTGTCAGTTTTACACAGTAATGACGGTGAGCGCTGACAGTTTCGCCATCATTGCAACCACAAATTCTGGGCCATTGAGTACAATTGTTCAAGTAGCAAAGTGATTGCACATTGGATTCAACTTAATAGAACCGTGGTGTGAGAATAATAATAAAATGATTATTGAACCTGAAAGGAGTCGGCAGCGCTGGAGAAGGCATATACAAATCCGCCGAATTCCAAAAGAACAGCATAGGAAAGGAGTGACATCACAGGACTGCAAGTAGGTGTTTGGTGGGTGAGTGTTCGCGTTTTATTCTCTCTAACTTAACTAGATAAACTAATTAATATAACTATAGATAATCGTGTGAATAAAGACTTTAGCTGGTGGTCACAGAACTCTGTCACCTCCTCCAAACAGACCTCCAGCCTCACAGCAGGATGACTTAAACCCCAGATTCCTTTTGCTCACCACATGCCCATCATACCATCCCTGTGTCGTGCCATATCACAGCGTCCTCCTGGGCACAAAGGTGAAATGAGAGAGACCACAAAATATTGCAAACTCCATGAATAAATTTATGCATAAACATATCACACACCACATTCATTCTAATAACTAATGACCCTTGTACCTGCCATAGTTGAATAGCTGTCATTGTGTGCAAGGTGTGAGATGTGGGTGTGAGTGTTGCTAGGTAGAGATTGTTGGTGTGTGAGCGCTGAGGGTGTGATGCTTTGGGCAGTGTGTGAAGCTTGTGGTACAGATGATGGTATGAAGCATTTGTTGAAGCCTTCACTCACCCTGACCACTAGAGTGAGGTGGACCTGCCATGAACACACCTGCTTCAGTCCTCCGGCTCCTTCTCCCGTGTCCTGGACAACCACATGTGCAGGAAGTGTCGTCGGCTAGAGCAGCTCGAGCTCCGGGTTTCAGAGCTTGAGCGGCAGCTGGCGTCACTGCGGTGCATTCGCGAGGCTGAGAGCTTCGTGGATAGCACGTTTCAGGAGGTGGTCATCCCGCAACATGAGAGTGTGCAGGCAGAGGGGGAATGGGTGACCGTCAGACAGACAAGGAGGACCAGGCAGGTAGGGTAGGAGTCCCCTGAGTGCATCTCGCTCTCCAACGAGTGATGGTTCCTCTGGGGAGTACAGCCAGAGCCAAGTCCATGGTGCCATGGGTGGCTCAGTTACACAGGGGGGGTGGGGGCGGGGGGGTGGTGAAGAAGATCGGGAAAGCAATAGTGGTCGGGGATTCGATAATTAGGGGAACAGACAGGCGTTTCTGCGGCTGCAGACATGATTCCAGGATGGTATGTTGCCTCCCTGGTGCCAGGGTCAAGGGTGTCACTGAGTGGCTGCAGAACATTCTGAGGGGGGAGGGTGAAAAGCCAGAGGTCGTGGTCAATATCGGTATCAACGACATAGGTAGAAAGAGGGATGCGGTCTGAAAGGCAGATTTTAGGGAGCACTCAGGGGACTCCTGCACTACCTGCCTGAGAGGATGTCCTGGAGGGGTCAAGGACAGAATCTATTTGGTGGCCTATAGAATACACTAGGTGTATTCTATAGGCCACCAACTAGTGGGAAAGATATAGAGGAGTAAATTTGCAGGGAAATTACAGAGAGGTGCAAGAACTATAGATTAGTAATAATGGGGGACTTCAATTATCCTAATATAGACTGGGATAGTAATAGTGTAAAGGGCAGAGAGGGGGAAGAATTTCTGAAGTGTGTTCAGGAGAATTTTCTTGATCAGTACATTTCCGGCCCAACAAGGAAGGAGGCATTGCTGGATCTGGTTCTGGGCAATGAGAAGGGTCAAGTGGAGCAAGTGTCAGTAGGGGATCTTTTAGGGAACAGTGATCACAGTATCATAAGGTTTAGATTAGCTATGGAAAAGGACAGGGAGCAATCTGGAATAAAAATACTTACTTGGAGGAAGGCCAATTTCAGTGGTATGAGAATGGATTTGGCCCGGGTAAATTGGAATCAAAGATTGGCAGGCAAAACTGTAATCAAACAATGGGCTGCCTTTAAAGAGGAGATGGTTCAGGTACAGTCGAGGTAAATTTCCATGAGGGGGAAAGGTAGGGCAACCAAAGCCAGAGCTCCCTGGATGATGAAAGAGATAGAGAGTAAGATGAAGCAGAAAAAGGATGCGAATGACAGCTATCAGGTTGAGAATACAGAGGGAGGAGGGCCAACAGGGCTCTCAACAGGAGGCCTTACCCTCCCAGGGTATTCCGACAGCATTTCTCCTGCATCAATCTCACTGAGGAGCAGTGTCTTAGATGACTCCGCTTCACCAAGGAGGTGGTCACAGAGCTCTGCCACCTCCTGCAGCCAGACCTCGAGCCTCACATCAGGAGCACCACGGCTCTCTCAGTGGCAGTCAAGGTCACCGTCGCCCTCAATTTCAATGCCAGCGGATCCTTCCAGTGTGCAGCAGGAGACATATCTTAACATCTCGCAGTTCGCCGTCCATTGCTGCTTCCGCGAGGTCACAGAGGCTCTCTACAGTAGGAGAAGGGACTACATTTCCTTCCCCATGACCAGAGAGAAGCAGTGCCAGCGTGCATGTGGCTTTGCCAAGATAGTGGGCTTCCCCATGGTGCAGGGCACCATTGGCTGCACCCATGTGGCTTTGCAGGCACCTCAGAACAATCCTGAGGTATTCCGTAACCGCAAAGGCTTCCACTCACTTAAGGTGTGTGACCACAGACAGCAAATCCTCAATGTGAATGCCCGCTATCCTGGCAGCATCCACAATGCCTCCATCCTGTTCCAGCCACCACATCAAGCTCGCACTGGCTGCTGGGAGACAAGGGCTATCCGCTCTCCACCTGGCTCATGACTCCCCTCCGCAACCCCGATACTCGTGCCCAGCACTCCTATAATGAGAGCCATGCTGCCACCAGGAACATCATTGAGCGGACCATCGGAGTGCTCAAGCAACGGTTCTGCTGCCTTGACCGTTCGGGAGGAGCCCTCCAGTACTCGGCTGAGCGGGTGACCCTTTTCATCGTGGTGTGCTGCATGCTGCACAACTTAGCCATCATGAGGGCCCAGCCATTGCCACCAGGCAAAGCCGCACCACCTCAGGAGGATGAGGAGGGAGAGGAGGAGGACGAGGATGAGGAGGAAGAACAGGAGCACGAACAGCAGCGACGGAGGAACCAGCCACTCCATCGGCCTTGTGTAAGGGTGGTCCGTGACCGCCTCATCAGACTTCGGTTCCAATGATTTTGAGGCCACTTCCGGTTGCTCAGCCCGTCCCTATCAATCCATCAATTTCTCATTCCATGCCACACCCCAAAGCTGACATGAGACACATCACCAATTCAGCAACATTGCAACAATAAATTTATCCAAAATCAGTAACCACATATATACAACAAAATGAACTAATCACCCTTGTGCAAACCCTTACTTCCTCTCTTTGCAGTCCCCTTTCCCTAATCTGCTGCTCCTATGTAGTGTCTCCACAGTGGCTGCAGCAGGGCTGGTGTAAGGCTGCTGAGTGTCGGTGCCAGAGACCACAGATGGCCTTGCAGGACGCCCTCGACCAGCCCTGGGCCTGGAAGGCCCGGCTGTACACTGCATCACCTCAGGCTGGGCGGCGGCAGTCTGGCCTGGCTGGATGACAGGCAGCGAGAAGGGCAATGGCGGAGTGCCAGTGGTGGGAGCAGGAATGCTGTCATCCTGAGAGAGGACAGCAGGTTACTGCTCCACTGACCCACTGCCACTCCCCCGGGGCAGCACCTCAGCATCCCTACCAATCTACTGGAGCACAGATTGCTGGCCTGCTGAGACACTGTGAGGTCCCCGGTGGACGGTGGTGGACCCAGCGACGATGGCAGCAGTCAGAGCTTGCGTGGCATCAAGCTGAGACTAAATGAGAGCAGTCTGAGATTGGATGGCAGCAACCATTGCCTGCATTACAGCACTAAGATGTTGCGTCACTTCCGCCTGTGCTGCAGTGGAAGCTGCCACATCGCCCATGACACGCGGCATGAGGTCTGGATCCGCACGGTCTCTCTGGGAGACCACCATCCTCTGTAGAGTGGAAATGATGGGCTCCATGGTGTGCGCAGAGCTCTGTGCAATGTTGGAGGCGGACTCCTCAACGCTCCTTACCATTGCCGAGAGGCTCTCGGGCACCCTTGCCATTGCACCTATTATCTCGGTGTGCATGGCCATCACCCTTCTTGTGAACGCCTCCCCATCGAGGTCTTCATCTGAGTCCTGTGCAGCAGAACTCGCGTGCGAACTCGCCCTCCGGGGAGCTGGCCCCCGAGCTACCCTTTCCCCCTGGCCTTGCCGCAGCCCGATCGTCCCCGGTGCATCACCCAGTGCAGACCCCTCTACTAAACTTGCCTCTAAAGATCGCGTAGTGCCAGTATCTGAGGTGGTGCCTGCGGGTGAGAGATGCAGTGACGCGGTGCTTTGCTCCTCCTCCTCTTCTCCTTCCTCACTCTCAGTGGGAGGCTCAGGGATAGGCTGGTCATCTGGTTGTTGATTCTCTGAAAGCATAAAGGCACAAGACTCGCGTTAAGGTGAGGGCAGGGGGGCAGGAAGGGAGCAAGGAATGCGGACAGTATCAGGAGCTGGAAAGTGGGAAAGGCTTGTGGTGTGAGGGGGAAGTGGGATGAGAGGAGAGGGGATGAACATACCGTTGTTGCCCCCAAGGGGGTCGATGTTGCCGAGGGCCACGCCGCCCCCCACCTGCCGCCCGATGAGTCGCAGCACTCGCTCCTCCAGGTCTGAAAGCTGCTGGAGCTGCGCACCACCCCCGCCTGTTCTCTGCTGCTCCCTCCTATTGTGGGTCATCTTGGCCTTCAAGAGAACCGAATGTGTGTGAGTCAGAGTCCAGCTGTGTGTTTGGGAGATATGCCTGCCGTAGTTGAATAGCTGTGATTGTAGGCAAGGTGTGAGATGTGGATGTGAGTTTGAGTAGGTGCAGATGCTTGGTGGGTGAGTGGTGGGGGTGTGCTGGTTTGAGCAGTGTGTACAGACAGAGCTTCAGATGCTGGTATGTAGGACCTGTTGAAGCATGTACTCACCCTGACCACCCGAGTGAGGTCGTTGAATTTCTTCCGGCACTGTGTCAGGCTGCGTACGACCACACAACTGGCCGAGACCTCCTGGGCCACTTCCCTCCACATTGCCCTGAAGACCTGGGGCATTGGCCTCCTTCCAGTGTCCGGGAACAGCACTGCCCTCCTTCGCTCCACTCCCGCGACCAATGCCTCCAATGCCTCGTCCGTGAAATGACGAGCTCGCTCCCTGGGACTGGGATCAGCCATCACGATCAGGGGATTGAGTTCCTTGCAGGTCGCCTTCACAGCCAGCAATGCTGATAATGAGGATCTGCACAATGATGCAACCTTCCGTTTAAGAGCTGGAAGGAGCCAGTGTGAAGGATCATTCCCGATTGCATCGCCCCTGAAATTCATTATCGCTCTGATGATAGCGCCCTACTGAGGTCATTAGCGCTTGATTTAGCGCTCCAGCTCTTTCCTGCAGCGCTAACAGCCAATTTAGGAGAAGCTCAGAATCCTTAGCGCCTGGTGCTAAGTTTTCATCATTTCAAAAATTCGCGCCCCAAGTGGGGCAATAACGAATTTCTCCCCCAGAGAGTAAGATGAAGCAGAGAAAGAGCACGTATGACAGGTGTCAGGTTGGGAATACAAGTGAGAACCAGGCTGTATATAGAAAATTAAGAGAGGAAGTGAAAAAGGAAATACGAGGGGCAAAGAGAGAGTATGAGAATAGATTGGGAGCTAAAATAAAAGGGAATTCTATAGGCATATAAATAGTAAACGGGTAGTAAGAGGAGGGGTGGGCCTATTAGGGACCAAAAAGGAGACTTATGCATGGAGGCAGAGGGTATGGCTGAGGTACTTAATGAGTACTTTGCATCTGTCTTCACCAAGGAAGAGGACGCTGCCATAGACATAGTGAAGGAGGAGGTGGTGGAGATACTGGATGGGCTAAAAATTGATAAAGAGGAGGTACTAGAAAGACTGGCTGTACTTAAAGTAAATAAGTCATCAGGATTGGATGGGATGCATCCTTGGATGCTGAGGGAGGTTAAGGAGGAAATTGCGGAGGTACTGGGCACAATCTTCCAATCCTCCTTAGATACGGGGGTGGTGCCAGAGGACTGGAGAATTGCAAATGTTACACCCTTGTTCAAAAAAGTGAATAACCTCACATTTCCTACCATTATACTCCATTTGCCACCTTATTGCCCACTCACTTAGTCTGTCTATATCCCTTTGCAGGCTCTTTGTGTTCTCCTCGCAGCTTACTGTCCCACCTAGCTTTGTATCAGCAGCAAACTTGGATATATTGCACTCGGTCCCTTCATCTAAGTCACTAATATAGATTGTAAATAGCTGAGGCCCAAGCACTGATCCTTGCGGCTCCCCACTAGTTACAGCCTGCCAACCCGAAAATGACCCGTTTATCCCTAATCTCTGTTTGGAAATCCAAATATACTACATCCACTGAGAGAAGGAGGATTAGGTGTACAGATACCCTCATCATCGATCCCTCCAGCCCCGCCAGTGGCCGCGGCCTCAGCGATGCCCCTTCCCATGATGGCCAGCACTGCCTCCTCCATGGGGGTTAACACATGCAGGAGCGGTTGTCCTCTTCCTGTTGTTTGCTGCTGCCTGCTGTTATGCGCCACCTTCTCCTACACGAAAGAGGGAAGTGTGTCAGTGAGTGTCCTGTGATATATTTGGGTGATGTAGATGTGTGCTGTGGAGTCAGAACTCCTCCCCGCTTACGCAATCCACCCCAGTCAATATCAGGGCCACATTCACTCACCTTCACAACTCGTGTCAGATCATTAAACTTCTTCTTGCACTGCATCTATCTTCTTGGAGCAACACTCCTGGCATTGACCTCCGCCACTACTTCTTCCCACTGCCTCCTGAGCATGTGTCTGGAGGGCCTCCTGCCCCCTGTGGATACAAGACATCTCTCCTTCTCCACCTCTTCCATCAAGACCTCCAGTGCATTGTCTGAAAACCCTGGTGCTCGCTCTCCCGCATGTTCAGCCATTGCTCGAAGTATCATAGCTCAGATTGCCTTTTGAAAAACTCCCACCACTTCTTGCAGCCACAGTGCACCTCCCCTTTAAGAGGTGCAGGCTGCCTTTAAGATGCGCCAGCCACTGGCGATATCGGGCCCCCTGCTGATATGGTGCAGCCAATGAGGAGCTCGGGTAGCATTGGCTGCATGCAGCAATCATTTAAAACAGCAGGCAGCACCGATTTACCGTGTTGCCTGCATTGGTCAGTCTGAGGATTGGGATCATTTTAGAAATCAGAAAAGGGGGACCAAGAAATTGATAAAGAAAGGGAAAATGGAATATGAGCACAAACTAGCGAAAAATATAAAAACGGATTGTAAAAGCTTCTATAGGTATGTGAAAAGGAAAAGACTGGCGAAGGTAAATGTAGGTCCTTTACAGTCAGAGATGGGAGAATTTATAATGGGGAATGAGGAAATGGCAGAGAAATTAAATAAATACTTTGTTTCTGTCTTCACGGAGGAAGACACAAAAAACCTTCCAGAAATACGAGAAAACCAAGGGTGTGATGAGAATGAGGAACTTAAAGAAATTATTATTAGTAAAAAAAACAGTACTAGCAAAATTTATGAGACTAAAAGTCGATAAATCCCAAGGACCAGATGACCTACATCCTAGGGTTTTGAAAGAGGTGGCCAATGAGATAGTGGATGCATTGGTTGTCATCTTCCAAAATTCTATAGATTCTGGAATGGTTCCTGCAGATTGGAGGATAGCAAATGTAACCCCACTATTTAAGAAAGGAAGGAGAGAGAAAACGGGGAACTACAGACCTGTTAGCCTGCACATCAGTAGTTGGGAAAATGCTGGAATCTATTATAAAGAACGCAATAACTGGGCACTTAGAAACTAATAGTAAGATTGGGCAGAGTCAACATGGATTTATGAAAGGGAAATCCTGTTTGACAAACCTATTGGAGTTCTTTGAGGATGTAACTAGTGGAGTAGACAAAGGGGAACCGGTAGATGTGGTGTATTTGGATTTTCAGAAGGCCTTCGATAAGGTCCCACACAAGAGGTTGGTGAACAAAATTAGGGCACATGGAATTGGGGGTAATATACTAGCATGGATTGAGAATTGGTTAACAGACAGAAAACAAAGAGTAGGGATAAACGGGTCTTTTTCAGGATGGCAGGCTGTGACTAGTGGGGTACCACAAGGATCGGTGCTTGGGCCCCAGCTATTCACAATCTATATCAATGATTTGGATGAGGGGACTAAATGTAACATTTCCAAATTTGCTGATGATACAAAGCTAGGTGGCAGTGTCAGTTGTGCAGAGGATGTGAAGAGGCTTCAAGGGGATCTCGACAGGCTCAGTGAGTGGGCGAGAACATGGCAGATGGAATATAATGTGGATAAATGTGAAGTTATCCACTTTGGTAGAAAAAACAGAAAGGCAGAGTATTTCCTAAATGGTGAAAGATTGGGGAATACAGATGCTCAAAGGGACCTGGGTGTCCTTGTACATGAGTCACTGAAAGTGAATGTGCAGGTGCAGCAAGCCATTAGGAAGGTAAATGGTATGCTGGCCTTCATTACAAGAGGATTTAAGTACAGGAGTAAAGAAGTCTTACTCCAATTATATAGGGCCTTGGTGAGACCACACCTGGAGTATTGTGTACAATATTGGTCTCCTAGGATATACTTGCCATAGAGGGAGTGCAATGAAGGTTCACGAGATTGATTCCTGGGATGGCGGGACTGTCGTATGAGAAGAGATTGAGTAAACTAGGCCTGTATTCTCTTGAATTCAGAAGAATGAGAGGGGACCTCATATCTCATTGAAGCATACAAAATTATTACAGAGCTTGATAGGGTGGATGCTGGGAGAATGTTTCCCTTGGCTGGGGAGTCTAGAACCAGGGGCCACAGCCTCAGGATAAAGGGTAGGCCATTCAGGACTGAGATGAGAAGAATTTCTTCACACAGAGGGTGGTGAATCTTTGGAATTCTCTACCCCAGAGGGCTGTGGAGGCTCAGTCATTGGGTATACTGAAAACAGAAGTCGATAGATTTCTGACTGGTAAGGGCATCAAGGGATATGGCGATCGGGCCGGTGAATGGAGTTGAGGCAGAAGATCAGCCATGATCTCATTGAATGGCGGAGCAGGCTCGAGGGGCCGAATGGCCGACTCCTGCTCCTATTTCTTATGTTCTTATGCAATGAACAGGCGCAGGTTAATCGCGCACCACGATCCCCACACCCGTTTTTGAGGGTTCTCCAATTGAACCCCCAGAATGTTCGACCAGAAACAATGGGGGACGCAGTATCCAGAATAGTTTTTGAAAGGGATATGCATAAATATTTGAAGAAGAAAAATTGAAAAGGATGTGGGGGGAAGGGCAGGGGCATGGACGGGTCTTTCAGAGAGGCAGCAGATGTGTGATGAGCTGGATGACCTCATTCTGGGCTGTAAAATCCTACAACCACATGACCCTATTTCTATCAATGATTTGGGCAGGGGAATGATATCAAAGCATGCTGATCAAAGTTACCAAATTAGGTGGTGTCGCAAACTAGTGCCAGGAAAGCTGGTGTGGTCACCTCATTGCAGGAGAAATGGGCAGATTAGTGCAACGGGCAGACAGCTGGGAGGCACAGTTCATGCAAAGAAACATGAAGTGATAGATTTTGGAACAGCCTAGATGGCGAGACTAAACGGAGTGCAGGAATGGACCATTTTATTATGTTGATAAATTGATGTTTCCTACTTAAAGTTCCTCTTAACTCGGTAGGTGGGATGTAATGGTTGATTTAAATAGTTTTCCACTCAAATTAGTAAGAAACATTTCTAAATTGCCATAAATAGGATCAGATATTCCAAAGCTCCTGGAGTAAAATTGTAGCCCTTTTAATTTCGGGATGGATGCTTTCATTTGGCCAAATCACGATGTTGTCATTTCCAGCTTTTCCTTGTGTTGTTGGATCTGCTGCCAGTCACAGTGAGGATTTGGGAGAGCTCGAGTGTGAAACTGTCTCTAACAGGACTGCACCGCACTCACAAACATAAATGATGGGAGATTGTAGGGTTGAGTCAGAAGTAAAGATGTTGTGTAGTTCCAGGAAGGTGGGTGTAGTCATCTCACAACAGGATGTTAAATCTCAAAAGAAAAATGCTGGAAGAAGGTGATGAGGGCAGTGCACCCCCAGCTGCTGGCATTGCTGCCCGGGATGCCCTTATTAATTGTAAAGCTCACTTACGTTGCACAAGTGGACCCCTGTCAGAACCACATGCAACTTCCACTCTTCCCGCACCCTCTGCCCCCAAAATGCCACAGTCCTGCAAACTACCAACCAGCCCTTGAACATCCCCCCATTGGTCACAGTCTATTCATGTCTTCCCATTCATCATCAAACAAGTGAAAGTCTTTAAGATTATGAAAGGGTTCGATAGGATAGACATAGAGAAGATGTTTCCACTTGCAGGGAGAGACCAGAACTAGGGGGCCATAAGTACAAGATAGTCACTAATAAATCCAGTAAGGAATTCAGGAGAAAATTCTTTCCCCAGAGAGTGGTAAGGATGTGGAACTCGCTACCACAGGGAGTGGTTGAGGTGAATAGCACAGATGCATTTAAGAGGAAGCTGGATAAGTACATGAGGGAGAAGGGAACATAAGAACATAAGACATAGGAGCAGGAGGTCATTCGGCCCCTCGAGCCTGCTCCGCCATTCAATAAGATCATGGCTGATCTGATCTTGGCCTCAACTCCACTTCCCTGCCCGTTCCCCATAACCCTTGACTCCCTTATCGTTCAAAAATCTGTCTATCTCCACCTTAAATATATTCAATGACCCAGCCTCCACAGCTCTCTGGGGAAGAGAATTCCAAAGATTCACGACCCTTTGAGAGAAGAAATTCCTCTTCATTTCCATTTTAAATGGGTGCCCCCTTATTCTGACATTATGCCCCCTAGTTCTAGATTCCCCCATGAGGGGAAACATCCTCTCTGCATCTACCCTGTCAATCCCCCTCAGAATCTTATATGTTTCAATAAGATCCCCTCTCATTCTTCTAAACTCCAATGAGTATAGGCCCAACCTGCTCAACCTTTCTTCATAAGACAACCCCTTCATCTCCGGAATCAACCTCGTGAACCTTCTCTGAACTGCCTCCAATGCAAATATATCCTTCCTTAAATAAGGAGTCCAAAACTGTACGCAGTACTCCAGGTGTGGTCTCGCTAACGCCCTGTACAGTTGTAACAGGACTTCCCTGCTTTTATACTCCATTCCCTTTGCAATAAAGGCCAACATTACATTTGCCTTCCTCATTACTTGCTGTACCTGCATGCTAACTTTTTATGATTCATGTACAAAGACCCCCAGGAATAGAAGAATATGTTGATGAGGTTAGATGAAGTAAGGTGAGAGGCGGCTCGTGTGGAGGTTAAACCTGCCATGGACCTGTTGGGCCGAATTGCCTGTTTCTGTGCTGTAGATATGTACTACTATGCGATTCTCAGATTTTCTCGGTGTAAATATGGTATAGTCTGACGTAGGACACTCGAATTTGGGGCACTTGAAATATAGGCCGGAGTTACAAACATACAATCAATGACAGACAGGTAAAGACCCTCGGGTCCATCCAACCTGTCCCACTCAACTGTGACACCTTGTGTATCACAACATATACTCTCCACCCCACCCACTCCTGGGAGAGGCAAAGAACAGTTAAAATCCCAGGCCAATTTGGGGGAAAAAATATGGGAAATTCCTCTCCGACCCATCTAGGCGATCGAAACTAGTCCAGGCAATCACTCTGGCCCTGAATTCTCTGCAGTACCAACCTTCTGTAAGAGGTGATCTCCACCCCAGCCAGAAACAGGTCCAGCTCTCGCTCGAAGGAATTCAGCGAATCAGCGCCCACCACACGAGATGGCAGCCTGTTCCAGAGGTCCAATATTCTCTGGGAAAAGAACCACCTCCTGACATCTAACCTAGATCTGGCCTTACACAACTTAAAATTGTGACCCCTGGTCCTGCCTAACCTATTTAATTGGGACAAACTGTCAACTGGAACACAATCTATTCCCTTCATCATCTTATAAACCTCGATCAGATCACCTCTAAGTCTACACTTCTCTAAAGTGCAGAGTCCCAGCTCTTTTAGCCTATCTTGATAACTAAGATGCTTTAGACTCGGAATTAGTCTCGTGGCCCTCCTCTGCACCCTTTCCAAAGCCTCAATATCACCCACCATGTGAGGAGACCAAAACTGGACCCAGTATTCCAAGTGCAGCCTGACCAAGCTCTTGTACAAGGACAAAACAGTATGGGGTAGAAATTAGGTCGCGCCCCATTTGGGGCGCAAATATCGTCCGGACGCAAATATTAGCGCCTGGCGCTAATTATTGGCATTGACGGGAAACTTCACTTTTACCGCCCCGGGAGGTGAGTGGAGCGCTAAAGCAGGCGCTGCACACCTCTCTTAAGGCGCAAAGGCCGAGCAGTGAGGCGCTAACTCGGAGCGCTGGCGAAGCTCATGTAATGTCAGTCAGCAATGGAACACACACACAATGGCACGGGCCAGTTCTTAAAGGGGATGGTTAATCTTGCTTTCCATCCACATCCTGTTCATTGCTGCCTTGAATCTCGGCCTGGAGAGACTTGCACATCAAATGTGCTGGAAAGAACAATGGAGAGCACCAGGCAAAGAGCTCAGAGTGCAGCTCCCACGGTCTCTGCTAAATCGATACAAGGAATGGCAAATCAAAATGAACCTGCAAAGTGCTGCTCAGTACCCAAAACTCCTTCACACAACGTTGAATCTCTCCAGAAGTCTCTCCCTCTCTCTCTCAGAATGCGTAGTTCAAAAATGCCACCAACAATAAAAGACAGGAAGAGGCCCCCTTTAAATAGCGCCCCCCCCCAGCCCCACAGCGATTGATAGCGTTCCAGTCTTCTGGTCGTTGGAAGCGCCAGGCGGTAAGGCAGGGGGCGCCACTCAATTTCCGCTACGGGGCGCCCCAAGGGCGTTGCACCATGGAATGACGTCACAATCTGCGCGCGCAGGTGGTCGCAGCGGTAAGTTTTAGCGCCACCGCACAATCTCAAGTTAAGGTCTCGAGCGGCGCAAACATCGCTGCGCCCGGGCGTTAGCTGCTTTGCACCCCATTAGCGCCCTCTTAAGGCGCTAACGGGTGGCGCAACCAAGTGAATTTTTACCCCTATGTCTCGTCTTACACTCACTTGTCCTATGGATACACCCAACACCCTATTCGCTCCAGCTATCGCTTCATGGCATTGCTCATGTACCTTTAGAGATGTGTGCACTAGAACGCCCAAATCTCTTTCTATCTCCACCTTCTTTAATGGCTGTAACTATTCGTAATACCAAAGTTCTGATTGGTCCCCTTGGAGGACAAGACACATCCAGCAGTTTGTTTGGAATGTGTAATTAGATCCTGCCTGCCTGAGTAATCAAGTACTTTGCAATGTATAGTATGATCCATTCATTATGACAGCCAGCTCCAGAGCTCAACAATGGTAACACTCCTGCTTTCAGAGAACAGGCAGGGCTCACCCTCTCGAGTTAGGAGCGCTCACACTGCCGAGTTCAGATAGGAAGGGGTGAGACCATGGAGGGATTTTAACATGAGGATGAGAATTTTAAAATCAAGGTGTTGGTGGACAATGTTCCCCCTCATACAAAAGCAAAATACTGCAGATGCTGGAAATCTGAAATAAAAACAGAAAATGCTGGAAATACTCAGTAGGTCAGGCAGCATCTGTGGAGAGAGAAACAGAGTTAACGTTTCAGGTCGATGACCCTTCATCAGAACAGCACTTTGTTTTAATTTCAATGTTCCCCCTAATTTTATTGGGGCGTGCGGTCCCTTTAACGGGCTGCGCGGCCCCACAGCTTAGCGAGCATGGGGGTGATGGGTGAACGGGACTTGCTGCGTGTTAGGACACGGGCAGCAGAGTTTTGGATGAGCTCAAGTTCACTGAGGGTGGGAGATGGGAGGCTGGCCAGGAATAGTCGAGTCCGGCAAATAACACATAAATGTAATGTTATGCATGTTGTAGGACCAACACATTCTTTAAAGTTCACTTATTTATTGCCCATCCCTAGTTGCCCTTGAGAGGGCAGTAGCGAGCTGCCTTCTTGTACTGTTGCAGTCTGGGAGGGAGGAGAAGGGACAAAGTGGTGCAGGCCTAACAGAGGGCAGGAGAACGTGATCTATCTTCCCATCGGGATCACGTTCTTGCTCTCATCCCCCCACCCCTTTAGACCTGGATCACGTTCTTCCCCACCACTGATCTCACTGTGCTCCCCCCCACCCCCCCAGCTCCTGACCTTCTCCACCCTCTCTACGAACTCCTCTGTCTCCAAGCTCCTCCCCCACTCCAATCTCTTCCCTCTCTCTCCCCCTCTGTTCTCCGCTCTCTCTCTCTCCCTCCGATCTCTTCCCTCTCTCCCCCTCTGTTCTCCGCTCTCTCTCTCCCCCTCCGATCTCCTCTCTCTCTCTCTCCCTCCGATCTCTTCCCTCTCTCTCTCCCCCTCTGTTCTCCGCTCTCTCTCTTTCCCCCTCCGATCTCCTCTCTCTCTCCCCCTCCGATCTCCTCTCCTCCCCCCGCCAGGCCACTAACCCGATCCCCTGACTTTCTCCACACGGAGCCGATGAAAGCGTGGCGGTGCAGAGAGCCGCACCGTTTGGTACTGCGCATGCGTGACCGGATCAAGTGTGCATGTGCGGTACCAAACGGGCGTGCATGCGCAGAGAGAGTCAAAAATGCATTGCAAATAATCACTCGGTTCTTGAATGATTTTCCCTGAAGGGTGGATGAATGTTGAGCATTTGCCCCGCCCACATGCATAACACGGCACTTATCGAAGTTTTCCAGTCAGGAGCCCAATCTCCCAACACATTAAGATCTGTCTGAGGCAGACGAGCATCATCTACAGTCTTAACACTCACACAGATCGTGGTTGCATCTGCAACTTTGCAGATTGTGTCCCCAACACAACATTCAGATCAATAATAAAAATAGTAAAGAGCAGCGGCCTCAACACCGATCTCTGCGGGACACCACTGGTGACCAGTCTCCAAACAGATGCAAATCCATCGCTAGCCAACCAGTTCTCAATCCAGCTCAATATATTACCACTAATACCAGAGGCTTTGATCTTATAGAGAAGCCTCTTATGCGGCACCTTATCAAAAGCTTTTTGGAAATCTAGTAGACAATGTCCACTGGGCTTCCCTCATAAACCAATTTTGTAACTTCTTCAAAAAAAATAATTAGATTTGGAAGACATGACCTTCCTTTTATGAAAATGAGAAGTCGCACAACACCAGGTTATAGTCCAACAGATTTATTTAATTTTACAAGCATCATGACCTCTATTGACATTCCTTTTATGAAGCCATGTTGGGTGTCCCGAATATATCCCTCTATCCATTCTACAACCATTCTAAAAGACCCGCTAAATCGCGGCAGAATCGGCGCAGGCAGATGTATCCGCCCCTAGAGAGCAGGAGATGTGAGCCCCGCCCCTAGTGCAGATATGGGAGCCCCGCCCATAGAGCGGATACGAAAGCCCCGCCCACTAGAGTGGATACGTGAGCCCCGCCCACTAGAATGGATACGAAAGCCCCGCCGACGAGAGCGGATACAAAAGCCCCGCCCACTAGAGCAGATACGTGAGCCCCGCCCACCAGAGCGGATACAAAAGCCCCGCCCACCAGAGCGGATACGAAAGCCCCGCCCACCAGAGCGGATACAAAAGCCCCGCCCACCAGAGCGGATACGAAAGTCCCGCCACTAGAGCGGATATGAAAGCCCCGCCCACTAGAGCGGATACGAAAGCCCCGCCCACTAGAGTGGATACGAAAGCTCCGCCACTAGAGCGGATATGAAAGCCCCGCCCTTAAGCGGATACGAAAGCCCCGCCCCTAGAGCGGATAAAAAAGCCCCGCCCCAAAGCGGATATGATAGCCCCGCCCCTAGAGCGGATACAAAAGCCCCGCCCCTAGTGGGGATACGAAAGCCCCTGCCCCTAGAGCGGATACAAAAGCCCCGCCCCTAGAGTGGATACGACAGCCCTGCCCCTAGAGTGGATATGGGAGCCCCGCCCCTAGAGCGGATTCGAAAACCCCGCCCCTAGATCGGATACGAGAGCCCCGCCCCTAGAGTGGATATGGGAGCCCTGCCCCTAGAGCGGATCCGAGAGCCCCGCCCCTAGAGCGGATATGAGAGCCCCGCCCCTAGAGTGGATATGGGAGCCCCGCCCCTAGAGCGGATACGAGAGCCCCGCCCCTAGAGCGGATACGAGAGCCCCGCCCCTAGAGCGGATACGAGAGCCCCGCCCCTAGAGTGGATATGGGAGCCCCGCCCCTAGAATGGATACGAGAGCCTTGCCCCAAGAGCGGATATGAGAGCCCCGCCCCTAGAGTGGAAATGGGAGCCCCGCCCCTAGCATGGATACGAGAGCCCCGCCCCTAGAGTGGATATGGGAGCCCCGCCCCCTAGAGTGGATACGAGAGCCCCGCCCCCAGAATGGATACGAGAGCCTCGCCCCTAGAGCGGATATGAGAGCCCTGCCCCTAGAGCAGATATGAGAGCCCCGCCCCTAGAGCGGATACGAGAGCCCCGCCCCTAGAGTAGATATGAGAGCCCCGCCCCTAGAGTGGATACGAGAGCCCCACCACTAGAGCAGATACTGAGGGAACGCAGCACTGTCACAGGGGTAGCACTGAGGGAGCGTCGCACTGTCGGAGGGGCAATACCGAGGGAACGCAGCACTGTCACAGGGGTAGTACTGAGGGAGGGCTGCACTGTCGGAGGAGCAGTTCTGAGGGAGTGCTGCACTGTCGGAGGGCAGTACTGATGGAGTGCTGCACTGTTGCAGGGTCAGTACTGAGGGAGCGCCACACTGTCGGAGGAGCAGTACCGAGGGAGCGCTGCACTGTCGGAGGGCAGTACTGAGGGAGTGCTGCACTGTCGGAGGGTCAGTACTGAGGGAGCGCCACACTGTTGCAGGGTCAGTACTGAGGGAGCACCGCACTGTCGGAGGAGCAGTACCGAGGGAGTGCTGCACTGTCGGAGGGCAGTACTGAGGGAGTGCTGGACTGTCGGAGGGCAGTACTGAGGGAGTGCTGCACTGTCGGAGGGGCAGTACTGAGGGAGTGCTACACTGTCGGAGGGACAGTACTGAGGGAGCACCGCACTGTCGGAGGGGAAGTACTGAGGGAGCACCGCACTGTTGCAGGGTCAGTACTGAGGGAGTGCTGCACTGTCGGAGGGGCAGTAGTGAGGGAGTGCTGCACTGTCGGAGGGGCAGTACTGAGGGAGTGCTGTACTGTTGGGGGGCAGTACTGAGGGAGTGCTGCACTGTTGGAGGGGCAGTACTGAGGGAGTGCTGTACTGTCGGAGGGGCAGTACTGAGGGAGTGCTGCACTGTTGGAGGGGCAGTACTGAGGGTGTGCTGCACTGTCGGAGTGGCACTACTGAGGGAGCGCTGCACTGTCGGAGGGGCAGTACCGAGGGAGCGATGCACTGTCGGAGGGCAGTACTGAGGGAGTGCTGCACTGTCGGAGGGGCAGTACTGAGGGAGCGCTGCACTGTCGGAGGGCAGTACTGAGGGAGCGCCGCAATGTTGCAGGGTCAGTACTGAGGTAGTGCTGTACTGTCAGAGGGGCCGTACTGAGGGAGTGCTGCACTGTTGGAGGGGCAGGACTGAGGGAGCGCTGCACTGTCAGAGGGGCAATACTGAGGGAGTGCTGCACTGTCAGGGGGCAGTACTGAGGGAGCGCTGCACTGTCAGAGGGGCAGTACTGAGGGAGTGCTGCACTGTCAGAGGGGCAGTACTGAGGGAGTGCTGCACTGTCGGAGGGTCCGTACTGAGGGAGCGCCGCACTGTCAGAGGGGCAATACTGAGGGAATGCTGCACTGTCAGACGGGCAGTACTGAGGGAGCGTTGCACTGTCAGAGGGGCAATACTGAGGGAGTGCTGCACTGTCGGAGGGCAGTACTGAGTGAGTGCTGCCATGTCAGAGGGCAGTACTGAGGGAGTGCTGCACTGTTGGAGGGCAGTACTGAGGGAGAGCTGCACTGTCGGAGGGTCAGTACTGAGGGAGCGCTGCACTGTCGGAGGGGCAGTACTGAGGGAGCGCTGCACTGTCGGGGGGGCAGTACTGAGGGAGTGCTACACTGTTGGAGGTGCTGTCTTTTGGATGTTCAACCGAGGCCCCGTCTGTTCTCTCAGGTGGATGTAAAAGGTCCTATGGCATGATTCACAGAGGAGCTGGGGAGTTCCACCCCGGTGTCCCGCTGCTCCCTCTCCTGGGTCAGAAGATGGCCTTGCAGCGAGGCTGCCAAACCTACTTCTGTCGATGATGCCTGGGCCTGTACATTTTTCGACAGAACGGAATCATTTGAATGAGGTGGCAGGGAGTTAGAAGTGTGCCATTGCACTGAAAGACATCTCCATTTCCACACCAACTCCTGTCATTCCTAAACTGAATGCTCCCTCAGTGTGGCCATAGATCAGCATGAGAGCAAATCTCCGGGCAGGAATGAGCGGGTTGAAGCTCTTAACTATGGCTGTCTCAACCTGATTCCCCGATGTGATTCATCCAGAGAACACATGGGGGCTGGAACAGCTGCTCTCTCCATGTTGGTCTGCAGCTCACTCAGCCTGTCATGCAGGCCTGCACAAATGCTGGTAGTGGACTTGCCCATAGAATGTCCTGCACAGTACAGGCTGCGGTAGACCTGGCGAGGCATCAACCCCGGGGCACAGCATTCTCCGTCTGAGGCAACCTTTGGACAATCTCCTTCAATTCCACCTGCTCTTTCTCCTCCTTACCTGTGTGCAGGTCTTCACCAAGTGTCCGTCCTGCAACTCACTATATCAGGCCCCTGTAGTAGGCAGCTCTGTGCTGGTGCTGGTCACTCTGGGAATGGGCGACACTGGGTGGAGTGAGCACCAGGAGCGCTTCGTTTACAATACATCTCCTGAATCACCCAGTGAAACAAGATTTGGAGCATTTACAAAGACCAGCAGTGGGCAGAATGCCCTGCCTTGTCCCTGCGTGACGCTACTCCAAACTCAGTGAGGGGCGAGAAACAAGCTTCACCAAATAACCCATCACATTGCTATCACATGTTTGCTCATTTACCTTGCTTAGACAAAGAACATTTCTTCCTCACTTGCTCCCAGCTTCAGGCCAGAGGTAAGACTGAATTCATACACGCTATCATCTCCATCCTGATCACTGAAGTGAGAAGTCGCACAACACCAGGTTATAGTCCAACAGCTTTATTTGAAATCACGAGCTTTCGGAGCGCTGCTCCTTGGTCAGGTGACGAAGGAGCAGCGCTCCGAAAGCTTGTGATTTCAAATAAAGCTGTTGGACTATAACCTGGTGTTGTGCGACTTCTCACTTCTGTCCACCCCAGTCCAACACCGGCATCTCCGCATCCTGATCACTGAATGACACTGTTCTGCTTTAAGGGCAGCCTACAGCCCATTACAAGGAATTACATAGAAATTGAGAAAATGGAAACAGGCTATTTGGCCCCACCAGTCTGTGTTGGTGTGTACCCTCCACACGAGCAGTGTCCTAATCCGATGTGCCCCATCTCTTCCCATATCCCTTTATTCCCTTTCCTTCAATCACCTCTCTAACCTAGTCTTCAATGTTGCCATGGTCTCTGCTCCAATCAATAATTCTGGTCGTGAATTCCACAGCCTCACAACCTCCTGTGTGAAAACTTGTCTCCTGCTCTCTTTCCGAAACCTCTTACATTTAATCTTCTATCTATGTCCCTCGCTCTAGGTCCCTCAACAGCTGGAAACAATCTGATTCCATCTACTTTATTTCATCCCTTCATAATGTTAAAAACTGCTAATATTGGAAATCTCACTCCACAACCTTGGCATGTCTTCAGCATCTCGTGCGCTGGGTGTGCTGCGAGACTCCTTCTTATCTGCCAGGCCCAGAATCATTTTGTGTGGCTCCCTTATAGTTCCAGTGTTGAGTCTCAACTCAGTGAGGAAGCAGAACCAAATCGCATGAGCAGATCAAAAGGATTTTCAAAAAGAATTTAGAGTCATTTTGTTGATTTCCTTTCTGTTGGTAGCCGTTTCCTGACATCCATTTTCAATTGTTAGTTTTTGAACTTCATGCTTGGTATTTGCACGTTGCTCCATTCCTCGGCTCCTCACCTGTAATTTGCTGTTGTTTTATGAATGTGAAATTGAAGTCAATCAGGTGCAAGTTTGACACAAAGGCGCAAAATTCGGCACTTGCCGTGCCTGTCGTTTGGGCGCTATGAGTGCCGTTTAGGTTCCAAAATGGCGTCCGCAGCATGCGCGCACACGTCTGGTGTGGGTGGCGCTGGACGCCATCTTAGCTAGGGCATTAGCGCACTTGCAGGGAGCGACCGCCGGAAGTATGCAGATCGTCAGATCGTGATGTCAATCAGCGTGCAATGCTGATTTGACGCCAGCATTGCCATTTTGGAACTCAATGCTCCAGCTAACGCCCTCTCTTAACCTCGCACAGCTGAACATGCGTTCAGCAGCAGGAAGGACCCCCCACCAGCGCTACTGAAAGGAATCATCACCTACTTACAGGTTAGTTGTTGATTGATTTCTATTGGCTGTTGCGGCATTTGTAGAAGTGTTTGGTGGTTTCTAGAATGTTTTAAAGTTGCTAAAGTCTACAGGGAGTGGTGTAGCAGGTGCTGAAAGACTTTGTCCTGACTTCAAGGATTCTGTACTTACTCCCAGACATGGGTGCAGTAGTAGGCATTCCACTTGGCCTACAGCATGACAGGGAGAACGAGCAGAGCCGACACAGAGCAGGACAAGCTGCTCGAAGAGGCAGGAGGAGGGGGAGAAGGGCTCTCAGCAGGAGGCCATATCCACCCAGGGTCTTCAGGGAGCAATCCTCCTACCTCAGCCTCAGCGAGGAACAATGTGTGAGACGTCTGTGCGTCACTGAAATCTGCCACCTGCTGCAACCACAACTGCAGCCAAGCTGAGAGCAGGGTGAGGACCGCGTCGCCAGTGGCCGTGAAGGTCACCATGGCCATGAACTTTTATGCATCTGGATCCTTCCAGGCTGGAGCAATATATTAACAACATCTCCCAGTTTGCCATCCACTGTTGCATAAGAGAGGTCACTGAGAGAGCAGCAGGCAGAGCGAGCACACGGCTTTGCGAGGATGCAGGCTTCCCCATGGTGCAGGGTGCCATTGACTGCACGCACGTCACTTCGTCCATCGCCCCTGTGCTTGTTGACCTACATTGGTTCCCAGTTAAGCAACGCCTCAATTTCAAAATTCTCATGCATTTTCAAATCCCTCCATGGCCTCGCCCCTTCCTATCTCTGTAATCTCCTTCAGCCCCACAACCCCCCCGAGATCTCTGTGCTCCTCTAATTCTGCCCTCTTGAGCATCCCTGATTATAATCACTCAATCATTGGTGGCCGTGCCTTCTGTTGCCTAGGCCCTAAGCTCTGGAATTCCCGGCCTAAACCTCTCCACCTCGCTACCTCACTTTCCTCCTTTAAGACGCTCCTTAAAACCTACCTCTTTGACCAAGCTTTTGGTCACCTGCCCTAATTTCTCCTTTTGTGGCTCGGTGTCAAATATTTTTTGTCTTGTAATACTCCTGTGAAGCGCCTTGGGACGTTTTACTATGTTTATTGCATTCCACCACAATCTGTAACCTCATGGCCTGACCTATCCCTCACTCTACCATTACCATGAAGCCAGGGGACCAACCCTGGTTCAATGAGGAGTGTAGAAGAGCATGCCAGGAGCAGCACCAGGCGTACCTAAAAATGCGGTGCCAACCTGGAACACAGGACTACATGCATGCTAAAAAGTGGAAGCAGCATGCTACAGACAGGGCTAAGTGATCCCACAATCAACGGATCAGATCAAAGCTCTGCAGTCCTGCCACATCCAGTTGTGAATGGTGGTTGACCATTAAACAACTAACGGGAGGAGGAGGCTCCATGAATATCCCCATCCTCAATGATGGTGGAGCCCAGCACGTGAGTGCAAAAGACAAGGCTGAAGTGTTTGCAACCATCTTCAGCCAGAAGTGCCGAGTGGATGATCCATATCGGCCTACTCCCGAGGTCCCCGAGGTCCCCACCATCACAGAAGCCAGTCTTCAGCTAATTCAATTCATTCCACGTGATATCAAGAAACAGCTGAGCGCACTGGATACAGCAAAGGCTATGAGCCCCGACAACATCCCGGCTGTCGTGCTGAAGACTTGTGCTCCAGGACTAGCCGTGCCTCTAGCCAAGCTGTTCCAGTACAGCTATAACACTGGCATCTATCCAACAATGTGGAAAACTGCCCAGGTATGTCCTGTCCACAAAAAGCAGGACAAATCCAATCTGGCCAATTACCGCCCCATCAGTCTACTCTCAATCATCAGCAAAGTGATGGAAGGTGTCGTCGACAGTGCTATCAAGCAGCACTTACTCACTAATAATCTGCTCACTGATGCCCAGTTTGGGTTCTGCCAGGACCACTCGGCTCAGACCTCATTACAGCCTTGGTCCAAACATGGACAAAAGAGCTGAATTCCAGAGGTGAGGTGAGAGTGACATCAAGGCAGCATTTGACCGAGTGTGGCATCAAGGAGCCCGAGTAAAACTGAAGTCAATGGGAATCGGGGGAAAACTCTCCACTGGCTGGAGTCATACCTAGCACAAAGGAAGATGATTGTTAAGGGAAGGGCGTGCCTGACAAACTTGATTGAATTTTTTGAGGAGGTAACAAGAAGGGTCGATGAGGGTAGTGCATTTGATGTAGTGTATATAGACTTTAGCAAGGCTTTTGATAAGGTTCCACATGGCAGACTGGTCACGAAATTAAAGCCCATGGGATCCAGGGCAAAGTGTCAAGTTGGATTCAAAAACTGGCTTGAGGCAGGAAGCAGAGGGTAATGGTTGATGGGTGTTTTTGTGACTGCAAGGCTGTTTCCAGTGGGGTTCCACAGGGCTCAGTACTAGGTCCCTTGCTTTTTGTGGTATACATCAATGATCTAGACTTGAATATAGGGGATATGATTAAGAAGTTTGCAGATGATACTAAAATCGGCTGTGTGGTTGATACTGAAGAAGGAAGCTGTAGACTGCAGGAAGATATCAATAAATTGGTCAGGTGGGCAGAACAGTGGCAAATGAAATTCAATCCGGAGAAGTGTGAGGTTATGCATTTGGGGAAGGCTAACAAGGAAAGGGAATACATATTAAATGGTAGGACACTGAGTAGTGTAGAGGAACAAAGGGACCTTGGAGTGCATGTCCACAGATCCCTGAAGGTAGCAAGCCAGGTAGATAAGGTGGTTAAGAAGGCATACGGAATGCTTGCCTTTATTAGCCGTGGTATAGAATACAAGAGCAGGGGGGTTATGCTTCAACTGTATAAAACACTAGTTAGGCCTCAGCTAGAGTACTGCGTGCAGTTCTGGTCACCACATTACAGAAAAGATGTGATTGCACTAGAGAGGGTACAGAGGAGATTTACAAGGATGTTGCCAGGAGTAGAGAATCTTAGCTATGAGGAAAGACTGGATAGGCTGGGTCTGTTTTCCTTGGAACAGAGGAGGCTGAGGGGAGACCTTATTGAGGTGTATAAAATTATGAGGGCATAGATAAAGTGATAGAAAGGACCTATTTCCCTTAGCAGAGGGGTCAAAAACCAGGGGGCACAGATTTAAAGTAATTGGTGAAAGGTTTAGAGGGGATTTGAGGGGAAATGTCTTCACCCAGAGGAACTCATTGCCTGAAAAGGTGGTAGAGGCAGAAACCCTAACCACATTTAAAAAGTACTTGGATGTGCACTTGGGATGCTGTAACCTGCAGGGCTATGGACCTAGAGCTGGGAAGTGGGATTAGGCTGGATAGCTCTTTGTTGGCCGGCGCGGACACGATGGGCCGAAATGGCCTCCTTCCGTGCTGTAACTTTCTATGATTCTATGATTCTATGATTGTGGTGGTTGGAGGTCAATCATCACAGCCCCAGGACATCGCTGCAGGAGTTCCTCAGGGCAGTGTCCTCGGCCCAACCATCTTCAGCTGCTTCATCAGTGACCTTCCCTCCATCATAATTTCAGAAATGGGGATGTTCGCTGATGACTGCACAGTGTTCAGTGCCATTCACAACTCCTCAGATAATGGCCGCATGCAACAAGATCTGGACGACATTCAGGCTTGGGCTGATAAGTGGCAGGTAACATTCGCGTCACACAAGTGCCAGGCAATGACTATTTCCAACAAGTGAGCATCTAACCACCGCCCCTTGACATTGAACAGCATTACCATTGCCGAATCCCCCACCATCAACATCCTGGGGGTCACCATTGACCAGAAACTTAACTGGGCCAGCCACATAAATACTGTGGCAACAAGAGCAGGTCAGAGGCTGGGTATTCTGCGGTGAGTGTCTCACCTCCTGACTCCCCAAAGCCTGTCCACCATCTACAAGGCACAAGTAAGGAGTGTGATGGAATACTCTCCACTTGCCTGGATGAGTGCAGCTCCAACAACACTCAAGAAGCTCGACACCATCCAGGACAAAGCAGCCTGCTTGATTGGCACCCCATCCACCACCTTAAACATTCACTCCCTCCACCACCGACGGAGAACATGGTAGTCTCTGGTAGTTTAACTAGGATTCCTGTGGTAGTTTAGCTAGGATTCTGTGGTAGTTTAGCTAGGATTCCTGTGGTAGTTTAGCTAGGATTACTGCGTTAGTCTGATTTGAATTATAGATGCTGCCTGACCTGCTGAGTATTCCCACCATTTTCTGTTTTTATTTCTGATTCGAATTATTCCTGGTAGTTTAGTCTGAACTATCTCTGGTAGTTTACCTTGGACTATTCTGGTAGACTAATTTCAATTATCTCTAGTAATTTAGTTTGCTTTACTGTGGTGGTTTTATTTGAATTATTCTATGTAGTTTTATTTTGGATAATTACAACAAACAGCAACAACTTGCATTACTGTTACACAGGATTACACAGAATGTCCAGCACAGAAACAGGCCATTCGGCCCAACTGCTCCGTGCCGGTGTTTCTGCTCCACACGAGCCTCCTCCCACCCTCTTCATCTCAGCCTATCAGCATATCCTTCTATTCCTTTCTCCCTCGTGTGTTTATCTAGCTTCCCCTTAAATGCATCTATGCTATTCGCCTCAACCACTCCCTGTGGTAGCGAGTTCCACATTCTTACCACTCTCTGGGTAAAGGAGTTTCTCTTCAATTCCCCATTGGGTTTATTAGTGACTACCTTATATTTATGGCCCCTAGTTCTGGTCTCCCCCACAAGTGGAAACATTTTCTCCACATCTACCCCATCAAACCCCTTCATAATTTTAAAACCTCTATTAGGTGACCTTTCAGTCTTCTCTTTTCTAGAGAAAAGAGCCCCAGCCTCTTCAGTCCTTCTTGATAGTTATAATCTCTCAGTTTTAGTATCATTCTTGTAAATCTAGTGCCTTTAACATAACAAAATGTCCCAAGGCGCTCAGGAGGAGCATAATCAGACACAAACTGACGCAGAAACAAAAAACGGAGACAGGCCAAGTGACCAAAAGCTTGGCCAAAGTGATAGATTTTGAGAAGCGTCTTAAAGGAAGAGAGAGAGGTGGAGGTGGAGAGGTTTAGGGAGGGAATTCCAGAGTTTAGGCTTAGAAGACTGAAGGCACGGCCGCCAATGGTGAGGCGAAGGAAGTCAGGGATGTAGAAGAGGCCAGAGTTGGGGGAAACACAGAGTTCTCAGAGGGTGATAGGGCTGGAGAAGGTTACAGAGATAGGGATGGGCAAGGCCATGGAGGGATTTGAACATGAGGATGAGAATTTTAATATTCAGGCGTCAGTGGACCAAGAGCCAATGTAGATCAGCGAGCACAGGGGTGATGGGTGAACGGGACTAGGTGCGAGTTAGGACACGGGCAGCAGAGTTTTGGATGAGCTAAAGTTTACGAAGAATGGAAAGTGGAACGCTGCCCATGAGAGCTTTGGAATAGTCAAGTCTACTCTGGAGGTGACAAACCCATAGATGAGGGTTTCAGCAGCAGATGGGCTGAAGCAGGGGTGGAGATGGGCGACGTTACGGAGGTGTATGTAGGCGAGCTTGGTGATGGAGGGAATATGATGTTGGTAGCTCAGCTCAGGGTCCAATAGGACACCGAGGTTGCGAACAGTCTGGTTCAGCCTGAGACAGTGACTAGGGAGAGGGATGGAGTCAGTGGCTAGGGAACAGAATTTGTGGCGGGGACCAAAGACAATGGCTTTGGGCTTCCCAATAGTTAATTGGAAGAAATTGTGACTCATCCTGGACTGGATGTCCGTCAAGCAGTCTAACAACACAGAGACAATGGAGGGGTCAAGAGAGGTGGTGGTGAGGTACAGCTAGGTGTCGTCAGTGTACATGCAGAACTTGACGTCAAGTCTTCGGATGATGTTGCCGAGGGGCAGCATGTAGCTGAGAAATAGGAGGGGGCGAAGAATAGATCCTTGGGGGACACCAGGGCAATGCGCTCATGTGCGGTTTTTGCATTGAAATGCCGGCAAGCCAGCTGCACGGGATCCCTGGAGCACTGGGTGGCCGTTCAGCTTAAAGGGAACATTACACCAGAGGCAACGGTGCGGGAGCGAGAAGAGAAGCCATTGCAGGTGATTCTCTGTCTATGATTAGATATGATGCGGCGATGCCGGCGTTGGACTGGGGTGGACAAAAATGAGAAGTCGCACAACACCAGGTTATAGTCCAACAGATTTATTTAAAATTACAAGCTTTCGGCTATCATCGAGCAGAAACTGATAGCCAAGTTCCGCACTCATGAGGACGGCCTCAATAGGGATATTGGGTTCATGTCACGCTACAGAACGTGACTCGACATCGTTGTCTGTCTTTCCAGTTTAAAAAAAACACAAAAAAAACAAACCCCAAAAACAAACCCAAAAAAACCCACTGCAAACAGCAGGATTTGACACCTTGGACCCCCTGTGACACATCTCATTGTTTTGGCTGTGCTCTTGGTGTGTCTTTGATGTAAGGACACCTTCCCTGAAAGATTGTATCTCTGCAGTTTCTGTGTTCATATACTGTGAAATATTGTAGATTCACTCATTGTAACTTTACCTGAGGAAGGGGCGACAGCTCCGAAAGCTTGTAATTTTAAATAAATCTGTTGGACTATAACCTGGTGTTGTGCGACTTCTCATTTTTATGATTAGATAGATCAGAATGGAACCAGGCGAGGGCAGTCCCACCCGACAGTGGAGAGGCGTTAGAGGAGGATGGAGTGGTCAACCATGTCGAAGGCTGTAGGCAGGTCGAGAAGGATGAGCAGGGATAGTTTACTACAGTCACAGTCACATAGGATGTCATTTGTGACTTTGATAAGGGCCGTTTCAGTACTGTGGCGGGGCGGAAACCTGATTGGAGGGATTCATACATGGAGTTGCGGGAAAGATGGGCTCAGATTTGGGAGGCGACAACACGTTCAAGGACTTTGGAGAGGAAAGGGAGGTTGGAGATGGGGCGGTAGTTTGCAAGGACAGAGGGGTCAAGGGTTGGTTTTTTAGCAGGGGTTGATGACGACTGAGTGAAAAGGGAAGGGACAGTACCTGAGGAGCAGGAGCTGTTTACAATGTCAGCTAACATGGGCGCCAGGAAGGGAGGACGGGGGTCAATGTTTAGTGGGAATCGGGTCGAGGGAGCAGGAGGTGGGTCTCATAGACAAGCTGAGTTCAGAGAAGGCATGAGGGGAGCCAGGAGAGAAACTAAAGAAAGATGTGAGTTGAGAGCTCGGGCAGGGGGGAACCTTGGCTTGTTGGGTTAGGGGAAGGAGGCCGAAGCAGCAGAGGCAGCTGAATAAATGATCTCAATCTTAGTGACAAAGAAGTCCTTGAGCTCTTGGCACTTGCTGTTGGAGGTGAGTGTGGACGGGGCAGAGGAGAATGGTTTAAGGGATGGTTGGTAGTGGAGAAAAGAAGCTAGCGGTTATCTTTACATTCCAGGATGATGCTGGAATAGTGAGCAGTTTTGGCCGAGGAGAGCAGGACCCAATAGTGCTTTATTGTGGTCCAGCCAGATCTGGCCATGTATGGCTAAACCAGTTGTAGGCTACAATTTTTCAAGTCTGTGAACCTTGTACTTACGGGAGTGGAGATGAGGGCTGGACCAGGGAATCGACCAGGGTGAGAGAGAGTAATGGTTTTAATGGAAACAAGGGCATCAAAGGTGGAGGTGAGGGTGTGATTGAGCAGATCAGTAGCAACACGGTGGCATAGTGGTTAGCACTGTTGCCTCACAGCGCCAGGGACCCGGGTTCAAATCCGGCCCCGGGTGACTGTCTGTGTGGAGTTTGCACATTCTCCCCGTGTCTGCGTGGGTTTCCTCCGGGTGCTCCGGTTTCCTCCCACAGTCCAAAGATGTGCGGGTTAGGTTGATTTGGCTATGATAAATTGACCCTTAATGTTAGGGGGATTAAATACGTGGGGTTACGGGGATAGGGTGGGATATGTGTCGGTGCAGGCTCGATGGGCCGAAATGGCCTCTATCAGCACTGTGGGGATTCTATGAAGTATCACGGCAAACAGAGGGCCAAAGGCTAGGCAGCTGGGAATTTGAAAGTGCTGTTGTAAGTGATTTGGGGAGAGTTTTCTCCAGGGCAGGACACAGAAGGATGCGGGGTAGGGGGATGTGGGTGATGAGAGATACAAGGAAGCGATTGGAGATGATCATGTCTGTGATTGAGATGATGGGAGTAGAGAGGCCACTCTGGTAATTTAAACTGAATTGTATCTGGTAGTTTAGTTTGCATTACTGTGCTGGTTTGCTTTGAATTATCTTTTGTAGTTTAGTCTGATTATCTCTGGTTGTTTTAAATTTCTCAGATAAGAGTAGGAAATGCCCAAGCATCATTATTGATTTGGAGAGTGATAAGAGCACAAAAGGTTGATGGGGTCAGGAGCAAGTGGTTGTTTGGAGCAGTACAAAATGTGTGCTGAACCCGAGGAAGGAAACCGTACTGGGGACCATTATAAAGGATGCGGTCCAGTGTCGTAGCCATGGTCCCTGTCTCTCTGCTCAATGTGGATTAGCAAATAGGTTTGTTGCTGGAATAGCAAATAAATGTGAGACACACTTTCAGAGCCTGTGATGGGATCACAATCATTCCCTTGCACCATGAGTAAGAGGCAGTTTTAAAATAATAGTAACAAATTTAACAAACATCAAAAACATGTGTGTAAAATAAAACAGCGAGGCAGTAGAGTAATGTTCTGTCACTAGAATTCGATCGGGGAGCTGTGATAGACGCTCAATCTGACACCCGTGCCCCTTTTACAGCGCGGCCAAAGACTGACGCCAATCAGCTATGTTACCTTTTGCAATTATTTCACTCTGGAATGATTAAAATGATTGCTGCTGTTTCTGAGTTTAGTTTCTCGGCTGTGTTTTTCAATATTCTATTCCCCTGTGTCTTTCCTGGCCTCACGCTTCGCTTTTCACTTCAATTACTGTGCTTCAAACTGAGCGAGTGGTGTTATTTCTCTCCGATGACCAGCATTTTAAAACAATGCCTTCAGTGATGTATTTAATGGTTCCACAGCGCTGTGCCATACTGAATGTACTAGATCTCAGTTACAGCTTTGGCAGAACATTACCACCCAGTAAAATACCTGACTGGAGCCAGCTATTGTTCGAGGCACATGAGAAAAATAACATTAAATGCTCCAATTGCTGTCCATCGACTTGCATGAATGTTTTGAATGAAGATCAGGGCTTTGTTCAGAATTGTCTTTTCACTCACTGGGGGTAATTCTAACCTTTATTGCCGGGCGGAAAACAGATGATAGCGAATCAGACGCCCACTTTACACCCGCCCGATTTTCTCTTGCATCAATGTCAGTGACGGTGCTAAACACTGACATCACCAAACACTGACATCGCTAAACACTGACATCACCAAACACTGACATCGCTAAACACTGACATCACCAAACACTGACATCAGCAAACACTGACATCACCAAACACTGACATCAGCAAACACTGACATCAACAAACACTGACATCACCAAACACTGACATCGCTAAACACTGTCATCACCAAACACTGACATCACCAAACACTGACATCGCTAAACACTGACATCGCTAAACACTGACATCGCTAAACACTGACATCGCTAAACACTGCCAGCGCCGTACACAGACATCACCAAACACTGACATCACCAAACACTGACATCAACAAACACTGACATCAACAAACACTGACATCACCTAACACTGACATCACCAAACACTGACATCAACAAACACTGACATCACCAAACACTGACATCATCAAACACTGACATCACCTAACACTGACATCACCAAACACTGACATCACCAAACACTGACATCACCAAACACTGACATCACCTAACACTGACATCACCAAACACTGACATCAACAATCACTGACATCACCAAGCACTGACATCATCAAACACTGACATCACCTAACACTGACATCACCAAACACTGACATCAACAAACACTGACATCGCCAAACATTGACATCATCAAACACTGACATCAACAAACACTGACATCACCAAACACTGACATCAACAAACACTGACATCGCCAAACATTGACATCACCAAACAGTGACATCAACAAACACTGACATAGCCAATCACTGACATCACCAAGCACTGACATCAACAAACACTGACATCACCAAACACTGACATCACCAAACACTGACATCACCAAACACTGACATCACCAAACACTGACATCACCAAACACATTCATCACCAAACACCGACATCACCAAACACTGACATCAGCAAACACTGACATCGCCATACAAAGACATCACCAAACAATGACATCAACAAACACTGACATCACCAAACACCGAAATCACCAAGCACTGACATCACCAAACACTGACATCAGCAACACTGACATCACCAAACACTGACATCACCAAACACTGACATCAACAAACACTGACATCAGCAAACACTGACATCAGCAAACACTGACATCAGCAAACACTGACATCAACAAACACTGACATCAGCAAACACTGACATCAGCAAACACTGACATCAGCAAACACTGACATCACCAAACACTGACATCACCAAACACTGT
Source organism: Squalus acanthias (assembly GCA_030390025.1). NCBI lineage: Eukaryota > Metazoa > Chordata > Chondrichthyes > Squaliformes > Squalidae > Squalus > Squalus acanthias. Next base: position 197,030 of record JASTWF010000560.1, read on the forward strand.
CATCATCAAACACTGACATCACCAAACACAGACATCGCTAAACACTGACATAGCCAATCACTGACATCACCAAGCACTGACATCATCAAACACTGACATCACCTAACACTGACATCACCAAACACTGACATCAACAAACACTGACATCAACAAACACTGACATCGCCAAACATTGACATCACCAAACAGTGACATCAACAAACACTGACATCACCAAACACTGACATCACCAAACACTGACATCACCAAACACTGACCTGACCAAACACTGACATCACCAAACACTGACATCACCAAACACTGACCTGACCAAACACTGACATCACCAAACAGTGACATCAACAAACACTGACATCAACAAACACTGACATCAGCAAACACTGACATCACCAAACACTGTCATCATCAAACACTGACATCACCAAACACAGACATCACCAAACACTGACATCACCAAACACTGACATAGCCAATCACTGACATCACCAAGCACTGACATCATCAAACACTGACATCACCTAACACTGACATCAACAAACACTGACATCGCCAAACACTGACATCACCAAACAATATCATCGCCAAACAATGATATCACCAAACAATGACATCAACAAACAATGATATCACCAAACACTGACATCACCAAACAATGACATCGCTAAACACTGACATCATCAAACACTGACATCACCAAACACTGACATCGCCATACACTGACATCACCAAACACTGACATAGCCAATCACTGACATCACCAAACACTGACATCACCAAACACTGACATCACCAAACACCGACATCACCAAACACTGACATCAACAAACACTGACATCACCAAACACAGACATCACGAAACACCGAAATCACCAAACACTGACATCAACAAACAGTGACATCAACAAACACTGACATCGCCAAACACTGACATCAACAAACAATGACATCGGTAAACACTGACATCGCCAAACACTGACATCAACAAACACTGACATCACCAAACACGGACATCGCCAAACACTGACATCAACAAACACTGACATCAACAAACACTGACATCACCAAACACTGACCTGACCAAACACTGACATCACCAAACACTGACATCACCAAACACATTCATCACCAAACACCGACATCACCAAACACTGACATCAACAAACACTGACATCACCAAACACTGACATCACCAAACACTGACCTGACCAAACACTGACATCACCAAACACTGACATCAACAAACACAATCATCACCAAACACCGACATCACCAAACACTGACATCAGCAAACACTGACATCGCCATACAAAGACATCACCAAACAATGACATCAACAAACACTGACATCACCAAACACTGACATCACCAAACATGGACATCGCCAAACACCGAAATCACCAAACACTGACATCAACAAACACAATCATCACCAAACACCGACATCACCAAACACTGACATCAGCAACACTGACATCACCAAACACTGACATCACCAAACAATGACATCACCAAACAATGACATCACCAAATACAATCATCACCAAACACCGACATCACCAAACACTGACATCAACAAACACTGATATCAACAAACACAATCATCACCAAACACCGACATCACCAAACACTGACATCACCAAACACTGACATCACCAAACACTGACATCAAGAAACACTGACACCACCAAACACTGTCATCACCAAACAATGACATCACCAAACACAATCATCACCAAACACCGACATCACCAAACACTGACATCACCAAACACTGACATCACCAAACACTGACATCGCTAAACACTGACATCACCAAACACTGACATCACCAAACACTGATATCACCAAACAATGACATCGCTAAACACTGAAATCATCAAACACTGACATCGCCATACACTGACATCACCAAACACTGACATAGCCAATCACTGACAACACCAAGCACTGACATCACCAAACACTGACATCACCAAACACTGACATCACCAAACACTGACATCAACAAACACTGACATCAACAAACACTGACATCGCCAAACACTGACATCACCAAACAATGACATCAACAAACACTGACATCACCAAACAATGACATCAACAAACACTGACATCAACAAACACTGACATTGCCAAACACTGACATCACCAAACACAGACATCACCAAACACTGACATCACCAAACAATGACATCGCTAAACACTGACATCATCAAACACTGACATCACCAAACACTGACATCGCCATAAACTGACATCACCAAACACTGACATCAACAAACACTGACATCAACAAACACTGCCATTGCCAAACACTGACAACACCAAACACAGACATCACCAAACACCGAAATCACCAAACACTGACATCAACAAACAGTGACATCAACAAACACTGACATCGCCAAACACTGACATCAACAAACAATGACATCACCAAGCACCGACATCAACAAACACTGACATCACCAAACACTGACATCACCAAACACTGACCTGACCAAACACTGACATCACCAAACACTGACATCACCAAACACATTCATCACCAAACACCGACATCACCAAACACTGACATCAACAAACAATGACATCACCAAACACTGACATCAGCAAACACTGACATCGCCATACAAAGACATCACCAAACAATGACATCAACAAACACTGACATCACCAAACACTGACATTGCTAAACACTGACATCACCAAACACTGACATCGCTAAACACTGACATCACCAAACACTGACATCACCAAACACTGACATCAGCAAACACTGACATCAGAAAACACTGACATCGCCATACACAGACATCACCAAACACTGACATAGCCAATCACTGACATCACCAAACACTAACATCACCAAACACTGACATCACCAAACACTGACATCAGCAAACACTGACATCAGAAAACACTGACATCGCCATACACAGACATCACCAAACACTGACATAGCCAATCACTGACATCACCAAACACTAACATCACCAAAACAGTGACATCACCAAACACTGACATCACCAAACACTGACATTACCAAACAATGATATCAACAAACAATGACATCGCTAAACACTGACATCAACAAACACTGACATCACCAAACACTGACATCAACAAACACTGACATCACCAAACACTGACATCACCAAACACTGACATCACCAAACACAGACATCACCAAACACTGACATCACCAAACACTAACATCACCAAAACAGTGACATCACCAAACACTGACATCACCAAACACTGACATCACCAAACAATGATATCAACAAACAATGACATCGCTAAACACTGACATCAACCAACACTGACATCACCAAACAGTAACATCAACAAACACTGACATCACCAAACAATGACATCAAGAAACACTGACATCAACAAACACTGACATCACCAAACACTGACATCACCAAACACAGACATCACCAAACACTGACATCACCAAACAATGATATCACCAAAAAATGAAATCGCTAAACACTGACATCATCAAACACTGACATCGCCAAACACTGACATAGCCAATCACTGACATCACCAAACACCGACATCGCCAAACACTGACATCAACAAACACTGACATCACCAAACACCGAAATCACCAAACACTGACATCAACAAACACTGACATCAACAGACACTGACATCACCAAACACTGACATCAGCAACACTGACATCACCAAATACTGACATCACCAAACAATGACATCACCAAATACAATCATCACCAAACACCGACATAACCAAACACTGACATCAACAAACACTGATATCAACAAACACAATCATCACCAAACACCGACATCACCAAACACTGACATCACCAAACACAATCATCACCAAACAGTGACATCAACAAACACTGACATCGCCAAACACTGACATCAACAAACAATGACATCGGTAAACACTGACATCAACAAACACTGACATCAACAAACACAGACATCAACAAACACTGACATCACCAAACAGTGACATCAACAAACACTGACATCACCAAGCACCGACATCAACAAACACTGACATCACCAAACACTGACATCACCAAACACTGACCTGACCAAACACTGACATCACCAAACACTGACATCACCAAACACATTCATCACCAAACACTGACATTAACAAACACTGACATCACCAAACACCGAAATCACCAAACACTGACATCAACAAACACTGACATCAACAGACACTGACATCACCAAACACTGACATCAGCAACACTGACATCACCAAATACTGACATCACCAAACAATGACATCACCAAATACAATCATCACCAAACACCGACATAACCAAACACTGACATCAACAAACACTGATATCAACAAACACAATCATCACCAAACACCGACATCACCAAACACTGACATCACCAAACACAATCATCACCAAACACTGACATCACCAAACACTGACATCACCAAACACTGACATCAAGAAACACTGACACCACCAAACACTGTCATCACCAAAGAATGACATCACCAAACACAATCATCACCAAACACCGACATCACCAAGCACTGACATCACCAAACAATGACATGGCTAAACACCGACATCACCAAACACTGTCATCACCAAAGAATGACATCACCAAACACAATCATCACCAAACACTGACATCAACAAACACTGACATCGCCAAACACTGACATCACCAAACACAGACATCACCAAACACTGACATCGCTAAACACTGACATCATCAAACACTGACATCACCAAACACTGACATAGCCAATCACTGACATCACCAAGCACTGACATCACCAAACACTGACATCACCAAACACCGACATCACCAAACACTGACATCAACAAACACTGACATCACCAAACACTGACATCACCAAACACCGAAATCACCAAACACTGACATCAACAAACAGTGACATCAACAAACACTGACATCGCCAAACACTGACATCAACAAACAATGACATCGGTAAACACTGACATCAACAAACACTGACATCAACAAACACAGATATCAACAAACACTGACATCACCAAACAGTGACATCAACAAACACTGACATCACCAAGCACCGACATCAACAAACACTGACATCACCAAACACTGACATCACCAAACACTGACCAGACCAAACACTGACATCACCAAACACTGACATCACCAAACACATTCATCACCAAACACCGACATCACCAAACACTGACATCAACAAACAAGATCATGTGCCTCCGCAGGTAGCATACATCGGGGGTGGAACATATTGTGTTACCACTGCAGCGCAACACTACCAGCATGGAAACCGTAGCCGGTGTCCGGTGAGTGACAGCAGTTTCTGTTTCAAACCCAGGGCGGAAGTTCAAGTAGCACAACAGCGAATTGTCCCAAACCCTGAACCATCCACGGTTCATCTCACCGTAAAAGAGAACTTCACCGACCTGCAGCGATTCGTCGCACATTTCGGATACCTCATTCCCCCTCTCCCTGAACACCTCACCAAGCTTTTAAAAGCCGTAACGGTGTCACATAAACATTTTTACACACTAGAGCAGAAAACTGTCGAGATAGGGACAGACATTCTGGACATAGTAATTCCACCATGGTGGAATCTGTTCACCAACATTGAAGTGCCTTCCTGGATTAGAATAGCCTCCCACATTTTAGTTGTATGCCAAGTGTTTATTGTGGTATACTTATTGGTCGTACATTGTAAGAGAGGCAAACGCCTCACCAAGCACGAAAACACGGGAGAGTGGCGAGAACGTTACGTGCGCGTGCACGATGAAAGCACCGTGTAATCGGAAAATGGCGTCACTCCCGTTTGCCACGTGCGCCTCGGAAGTGTTAATCGATTGTGATTTTTCCAGAAACTGTAATTACGTTTGGAACTCGACATGTTTAAGAGTTGGTTTTGATTATTTTGGTGATGGTGTTGTTGTTAAATATGATTGTTTGGTTTTGTTTTGTTTTTCCTTTCCCTAAATAAAAAATGTGAATATACAGGTGATACGAGAGGCATCGGCCTGGTTACGCCTGGAAGGAAAACAAGTGGTGTAAGTTTAAAGGCAAATAATGCCTGCAGTGTTATAAGAATGTAATTTCCTTGGGAAATAAGGACGAAGCAAAGACCCTAGATAGTTTAAGTTATGTGGATTAAATTTTCGAGATCTGGAGAAATCGAGATAATATTGCTCACCATAATATTTTTGATACGATAAGCGGAGTTATTCGCATCAACAGGAGGGACTGTAGAATTCGCAATATATCGCGATTTTATAAATAAGGAGAAAACACATAGTTTCGTTCAAACAGCTTTATTTCAGCAGAATGCTGTCAGGTTTTCAAAGTGGACACAAGCAGCCTGTAAAATGGCCGCCACGCCTCGTGGCAGAACATTCTAGACTTTTCGACAAGCAGACAAGATGGCGTTCCAATAAACATTTGTGCAAGATCGATCAAGACTAAGCACATTTAAGATAATACACGAGACATCATGGGTTTGCAGTATACACATAAATACTGAAATCGGTCTCCCAGGTGCGAATAAGGGCTATTGTACCAAGCAATCAAGAACCCATCCAAAGACATTAATATGCAAAATCCCAACGACTCTACGATGAGAGAGCCGTTAGCGGGTAGTTACAGAAAACATTTGGAAGCCCCAAAACCCCTCCAGGGAGAATACCGACCGGTTACACAATGGGAGAAATATTAACAGGTACTCAGACAGTTATGAGTATCCCCGAAACCCATTAAAACGGAGATCACCCTATACAAGAAATTTGAGCGCCAAACCCTAACAAAGGAAAAGACATTAAGGTTGGGCGGGAAAAGGAAGAGTTTTGCACTATAACTGCAAGCTCCAACCGTCCATCTTTCTCTTATCTTGCTGGCGTTTATCCTCGTGGCTGCTCTTGTGCTCTTATTCTCCTGCCTCTTGCCGCTTGCCTCGTGTCTCTGCCTCTTGCAGCTTGAAAGACTGTTGAACTTTACGATCCGCCAGGATCTGCCTCGTGGCTTGCCGCGAAGATCTGTGTGGAACCTGGCTGTGAAGCCTTGAAACGGGCGCACCATCCCGAGAAGTCGGTAAACGGTGTTGGAACCGAAGGCCCGAGACGAGATGAGATGAGATGAGATGAGATGAGAAGAGAAGAAGACCATACGTATCGCCACGGTCAGTAAGCTCCGACCGCGCCTGTAGGTCGAATAGACACTTTCCTTGCCCAGGAAGACCATCTTTGAATTTTACAGAACAGCCAGGAAGACTATCTTCGAATTTTATCGCATCAGTGCGAGGGCACAGGAAGACTCTTTTTTTGAGTAGAGTCGGAACTCCGAGGACAACACAGATCTTCATGACAGCAGACGGTCCAGCCTGCTAGCCGGAGCAGAAACGAGTAAACAAGTGGGGTACAGAGACCCCTGATCAACACGTGGGTGATCAGGTGCTGCGGTGGAAAACATCCGATCAGAGTTTTCGGAATTCTCCGAGTTATCACGAGTGGTGAGCATGAGTCTCGATCCTACAAGTCTAGTTTAGAGCAGGTATTGATAGGGGAGGGTTTAAGTTTTAAGGATAATTGTAATGTGTGCCCCCATTTACGATGTGTCGTTCGTTCCTCGTTTCCCTGAAATTAGTTACATAACTGCGTGTAAGATTGTACTGTCATTAATCTGTGCTTATGACATGTATTTCGTAATCTTGAATAATATGCAATAAAGATTTTCCATTTCGTACCATTCAACCGGGTCTACCTGAGTTTTCTCTCCATTACTGCTCTCGCATCTAAGTCCAGTGTCAGAACCGTAAGGGCGAGTGGGTCGAACCACTCACAGGTGTCTAGTGCTCCCAGACTGGCTGGAGACCAGAACAGGCAACAAGGCCTAAACCCGCACTAGCATCCAGGCTGCACAGAGCCACACGAATCTCACAGGTTCAGAGAAAACCCTTACATCGCCATACACAGACATCACCAAACACTGACATCACCAAACACTGACATCACCAAACACTGACATCAACAAACACTGACATCACCAAGCACTGACATCAACAAACAATGACATGACCAAAGACTGACATCAGCAAACACTGACATCACCAAGCACTGACATCACCAAACACTGACATTACCAAACACCGACATCACCAAACACTATCATCACCAAACACTGTCATCACCAAACACTGTCATCACCAAACAGTGACATCGCCAAACACTGACACCAACAAACACTGACATCACCAAACACTGACATCGCTAAACAGTGACATCACCAACAGTGACATCAACAAACCCTGACATCACCAAACAGTGACATCAACAAACAATGACATCACCAAATACTGACATCAACAAACACTGACATCAACAAACACTGACATCACCAACCACTGATATCACCAAACACTGACATCACCAAACACTGACATCACCAAACACTGCCATCACCAAACAATGATATCTTCAAACAATGACATCACCAAAGACTGACATCAAGAAACACTGACATCAACAAACACTGTCATCACCAAACAGTGACATCACCAAACACCGACAACACCAAACACTGACATCGCAAACACTGACATCAACAAACACTGACATCATCAAACAATGACATCGCTAATCACTGACATCAAGAAACACTGACATCAACAAATACTGACAGCAACAAACAATGACATCGCTAAACACTGACATCAACAATGACATCACCAAACACTGACTAAACAAACAATGACATCATCAAACACTGACATCAACAAACACCGACATCACCAAACACTGACATTACCAAACACTATCATCACCAAACACTGTCATCACCAAACACCGACATCGCCAAACACTGACATCAACAATCACTGACATCGCTAAACACTGACATCAACAAACACTGACATCAACAAACACTGACATCACCAAACAGTGACATCACCAAACAGTGACATCAACAAACCCTGACATCATCAAACAGTGACATCAACAAACAATGACATCACCAAATACTGACATCACCAAACACTGACATCAAAAAACACTGACATCACCAACCACTGACATCACCAAACACTGACATCACCAAACACTGATATCACCAAACACTGACATCACCAAACACTGACATCGCCAAACAATGACATCTTCGAACAATGACATCACCAAAGACTGACATCAACAAACACTAACATCAACAAGCGCTGTCATCACCAAACAGTGACATCAGCAAACACCGACATCACCAAACACTGACATCGCAAACACTGACATCAACAAACACTGACATCAACAAACAATGACATCAACAAACACTGACATCAACAAACACTGACTTCAACAAACACTGACATCAACAAATACTGACAGCAACAAACAATGACATAGCCAATCACTGACATCACCAAACACCGACATCACCAAACACTGACATCAACAAACACTGACATCAACAAACACTGACATCAACAAACACTGACATCATCAAACACTGACATCGCCAAACACTGACATCGCCAAACACTGACATCGCTAAACACTGACATCACCAAGCACTGACATCACCAAACGGGTGTTTCAGCGGCGGCAGTGGGCCTATAAAAGGCTCCAGAGACCAGGTAAGGCCTCAGAGCGTCGGCGGGAGTTTCAGCAGCGGCAGTGGGCCTATAAAAGGCTCCAGAGACCAGGTAAGGCCTCAGAGCGTCGGCGGGAGTTTCAGCAGCGGCAGTGGGCCTATAAAAGGCTCCAGAGACCAGGTAAGGCCTCAGAGCGTCGGCGGGAGTTTCAGCGGCGGCAGTGGGCCTATAAAAGGCTCCAGAGACCAGGTAAGGCCTCAGAGCGTCGGCGGGAGTTTCAGTGGCGGCAGTGGGCCTATAAAAGGCTCCAGAGACCAGGTAAGGCGTACCAGTCTCCGAATTCGGAGGGAAAAATAATCGAAGTGTGACATCACCAAAAAGCAGGTAGTTGATTGGTTGGTGAGTATTTCTCTCTTTTTAAGCTTAAATTCTGTGGTGTTAAATTTCTAGCGTCTCTGTGGTGTAGTGGGGACAGTTGGTAAATAAAGCGCCCTAGAGTATATCTGTAACTGGGGTATTGAATACATTTTTTATTTAACTGAAGGAGTAGGTCATGGCAGGTGAGATCAGCCCCGTGTTATGCTCCTCTTGCTCCATGTGGGAATTCAGGGACGCTGCCAGTGTCCCTGGGGACCATGTGTGCGAGAAATGCATCCAGCTGCAGCTACTTGTAGACTGCATTGCGGCGCTTGAGCTGTGGGTGGATGAGTTTTGGAGCATACGCGATGCTGAGAGGGTCGTGGATGACACGTTTAGCGAGTTGGTCACGCCGCAGGGTAGGGCTGCACAGGCAGAAGGGAAATGGGCTGACCAGCAGGCGGAGCAGCAGAGGCAGGCAGGAAGTACAGGGGACCCCTGCAGTCAACCCCCTTTCAAACAGGTATACCGATTTGGATACTGTTGAGGGGGATGACTCACCAGGGGAGAGCGGCAGCAGCCAACTTCCTGGCACCAGGGTTGCTTCTGCTGCTCAGAAAAGGAGGAAAAAGAGTGGGAGAGCAATAGTGGTAGGGGATTCTATCGTAAGGGGAACAGATAGGCGTTTCTGTGGCAGTAAACGTGACTCCAGGATGGTTTGTTGCCTCCCTGGGGCCAGGGTCATGGATGTCACTGAGCGGCTGCAGGGCATTCTTAAGGGGGAGGGTGAGCAGGCAGAGGTCGTGGTTCACATTGGGACCAACGACATAGGTAGGAAGGGGGATGAGGTCCTGCATCAAGAATTTAGGGAGCTAGGCAGCAGATTAAAGAGCAGGACCTCAAAGGTTGTAATCTCTGGATTACTCCCAGTGCCACGTGCTAGTGAGTATAGGAATAGGAGGATAGAGCAGATGAATGCGTGGCTAAAGAGTTGGTGCAGGAGGGAGGGTTTTAGTTTCCTGGATCACTGGGCCTGCTTCTGGGGAAGGTGGGACTTGTACAAGTCGGACGGTTTGCACCTGAACCAGAGCGGGACAAATATCCTTGCGGGGAGGTTTGCTAGCACTGTTGGGGGGGGGTTTAAACTAACTTGGCAGGGGGATGGGATACAGAGTGGAGCTACAATAGGAGGTGATGTACAGTCAAATATAGAGAAAAAAACAAGTCAGCTTGGAAGACAGGGCAAACATGTAAGAGCAAGGCTGGAAGGCATCTATTTTAATGCAAGGAGTCTAGCGAATAAGGTGGATGAACTGAAGGTGTTGATAAACACATGGGAGTATGATATTGTTGCTATCATGGAGACATGGTTGAGGGAGGGGCAAGACTGGCAGCTCAATATTCCGGGGTACAGAATCTTCAGGCGAGACAGAGGGGGAGGTATAAGAGGAGGGGGTGTCGCAATATTAATTAAGGAATCAATTACTGCCATAAGGAGGGATGATATATTAGCAGGTTCCTCCAATGAGGCTATATGGGTGGAGCTTAAAAACAAAAAGGGGGCAAGCACTTTGCTGGGAGCGTACTATAGGCCCCCAAACAGTCAGGGGGAGATAGAGGAACAGATATGTAGGCAACTCTCAGAGAAATGTGCAAATAATAGGGTAATAATAATGGGGGATTTCAACTTCTCCAATATTAACTGGGATAGTCAGAGTGTGAAAGGCTTAGAGGGTTCAAAATTCTTAAAGTGCATCCAGGAGAGCTTTTTGAGCCAGCATGTAGAAAGTCCTACAAGAGAGGGGGTGGTACTGGACCTAATTCTAGGGAATGTGGCCGGCCAAGTGGAAGAAGTGCTAGTAGGTGAGCACTTTGGTGACAGTGACCATAATACGGTGAGATTTAAGGTGGTCATGGAAAAGGACAGGGATGGGCCGGAAATAAAGGTTCTAAATTGGGGGAAGGCCGATTTTAATAAGATAAGGCAGGATCTGGCCAAAATGGACTGGGATCAGCTGCTTGTAGGAAAATCCGCTTCGAGCAATGGGATTCTTTCAGAAGGGAGATTGAGATCATACAATGGCAGCATGTTCCTGTAAAGGTCAAGGGTGGTTCCAAAAACCGCAGGGAACCTTGGATGTCAGGGGATATACGAGAATGGATCAGGAAAAAAAGGAGGGCTTTTGGCAGATACAAAATGCTAAAGACGGAGGAAGCCCTAGAGGAGTACAAAAAGTGCAGGGGGATACTTAAAAAAGAAATTAGGAGATCAAGGAGGGGCCATGAAATAACACTGGCGAGCAAAATAAAGGAAAATCCTAAGATGTTTTATAAGTATATTAAGGGTAAGAGGATAACTAGGGAAAAAATAGGGCCCATTAGGGACAAAAGTGGCAATCTGTGTGTGGAGCCGGAAGATGTAGGTGGGGTTCTAAATGAATTTTTTGCATCTGTTTTCACTATGGAGAAGGATGATGCAGACATAAAATTAGGGCAGGGGGACTGTGATATACTCGAACATTTTAACATCGAGAGGGAGGAGGTATTGGCGGTTTTAGCAGGTCTAAAAATGGATAAATCCCCAGGTCCGGACAAAATGTATCCCAGGCTGCTGTGTGAGGCAAAGGAGGAGATTGCGGGGGCTCTAACACATATATTCAGAACCTCTCTGGCCACAGGGGATATAGAAACATCGAAGATAGGAGCAGGAGTAGGCCATTCGGCCCCTCGAGCCTGCTCCGCCATTCGATGAGATCATGGCTGATCATCTAAACTCAGTACCCTGTACCTGCCTTCTCCCCATTTCCCTTGATACCTTTAGCTTTAAGAAATATATCTAACTCAACCTTGAATATATTTAATGACTTCGCCTCAACTACCTTCTGTGGTAGAGAATTCCACAGGTTCACCACTCTCTGGGTGAAGAAATTCTTCCTCATTTCTGTCCTAAATGGTTTACCCGTTATCCGTAGATTATGACCCCTGGTTCTGGACTCTCCGACCATCGGGAACATTCTTCCTGCATCGAGTTTGTCCAGACCTGTCAGAATTTTATATGTTTCGATGAGATCCCCTCTCATTCTTCTATACTCCAGTGAGTATAAGCCCAATCGACCCAATCTCTCCTCATATGTCATTCCTGCCATCCCAGGTATCAGCCTTGTGAATCTTCGCTGAACTCCTTCCATGGCAAGAACATCCTTCCTCAGATAAGGCGACCAAAACTGCACACAGTACTCAAGGTGTGGTCTCACCAAGGCCCTGTACAACTGCAGCAGGACATCCCTGTTCCTATACTCAAACCCTTTCGCTATGAAGGCCAACATACCATTTGCCTTCTTCACCGCCTGCTGCACCTGCATGCTTACTTTCAGCGACTGGTGCACAAGGACACCCAGGTCTCGTTGCACTTCCCCTTCTCCCAATCTATTGCCATTCAGATAATAGTCTGCCTTTCTGTTTTTGACACCAAAGTGGATAACCTCGCATTTATCCACGTTATATTGCATCTGCCACGCTTCTGCCCACTCACCCAACCTGTCCAGATCATCCTGGAGTTTCTCGGTATCCTCCTCGCAGCACACACTCCCACCCAGCTTTGTGTCATCTGCAAACTTGGAGATATTACATTTAATTCCCTTATCTAGATCATTAATGTATATTGTGAATAGCTGGGGTCCAAGGACCGATCCCTGCAGTACCCCACTAGTCACTGCTTGCCACTCGGAAAAAGACCCATTAATTCCTACTCTCTGCTTTCTGTCCGCCAACCAGTTCTCTATCCAAGTCAATACCTTGCCCCCAATCCCATGTGCCTTAACTTTACCCGCTAATCTCTTATGCGGGACCTTATCGAAAGCCTTTTGAAAGTCCAAATACACCACATCTACTGATTCTCCCTTATCTATTTTCCCAGTTACATCCTCAAAAAATTCCAGTAGATTAGTCAAGCACGATTTACCTTTTGTAAACCCATGTTGACTTTGTCCGATCCTGTCACTGTTTTTCAAATGCTCCGCTATTGCATCCTTTATAATGGACTCGAGCATTTTCCCCACTACCGATGTCAGGCTTACCGGTCTGTAATTCCCCGCTTTCTCTCTACCACCCTTTTTGAATAGTGGGGTAACATTAGCTACTCTCCAATCCATGGGTACAGTTCCAGATTCCATCGAATGTTGGAAGATGATCAGCAATGCATCTACTATTTCTAGGGCCACTTCCTTAAGTACCCTAGGATGTAGATTATCAGGCCCTGGGGATTTATCGGCCTTCAATACCGTCAATTTCCCTAACACCATTTCCCTGCAATTACTGATTTCTTTCAGTTCATCCCTTTTATCAGACCGTATGTTCTCCAACATCTCTGGGAGGTTATTTGTGTCCTCCTTTGTGAAGACAGAACCAAAATATGCATTTAATTGGGCTTCCATTTCTTTGTTCCCCATTATAACTTCCCCCACTTCTGACTGCAAGGGACCTACACTTGATTTCACTAATCTTTTTCTCTTCACATATCTATAAAAGCTCTTACAGTCAGTTTTTATGTTCCCAGCAAGCTTACTTTCATATTCTATTTTCCCCTTCTTAATTAATCCCTTTGTCCTCCTTTGTTGAATCCTAAACTGCTCCCAATCCTCAGGGCTACCGCTTTTTCTGGCCAATTTATATGCCCTCTCCTTGGATCTTATGCTATCCCTAATTTCCCTTGTCAGCCACGGTTGAGTCACCCTTTTTGTTTTATTCTTATGCCATACTGGGATGTACAAATTCTGTAGTTCATCCATGCAGTCGTTGAATGTTTGCCATTGCCTATCCACCGTCAACCCCTTGAGTGACATTCCCCAATCAATCCTACCCAATTCGCGCCTCATACCATCGTAGTTTCCTTTATTTAAATTCAGGACCCTAGTCTCTGATTCAACTACTTCACTCTCCATCCTAATGAAGAATTCTATCATATTATGATCACTCTGACCCAAGGGGCCTCGTACAACAAGATTGCTAATTAATCCATTCTCGTTGCATAATACCCAGTCTAAGATGGCCTGATCTCTGGTTGGTTCCTCGACATATTGTTCCAGAAAACCATCTCGTAAACATTCTAGTAATTCCTCCTCCACAGTATTTTTACTAATTTGGTTTGCCCAATCTATATGTAAATTAAAGTCACCCATGATGACTGCTGTGCCCTTACTGCATGCTTCTCTAATTTCCCTTTTAATGCCGTCCCCAACCTCCGTATTACTGTTTGGTGGTCTATATACCACTCCCACTAACGTTTTCTGCCCCTTGTTATTTCTCAGTTCTACCCATACAGATTCCGCATCATCAGAGCTAATATCCTTCCTTTCAAATGTGCCAGAGGACTGGAGAACCGCTAATGTCATACCATTATTCAAGAAAGGGAGTAGGGAAAAACCGGGGAACTACAGGCCAGTGAGCCTAACATCAGTGGTAGGAAAATTATTGGAAAAAATTCTGAGGGACAAAATTAGTCTCCACTTGGAGAGGCAAGGATTAATCAGGGTTAGCCAACATGGCTTTGTCAAGGGAAGATCATGTCTGACTAATTTGACTGAATTTTTTGAGGGGGTGACTAGGTGTGTGGATGAGGGTAACGCAATGGATGTGGTATACATGGATTTCAGTAAGGCCTTCGATAAAGTCCCGCACAGGAGACTGGTCAAGAAGGTAAGAGCCCATGGAATCCAGGGTGCCTTGGCACATTGGATACAAAACTGGCTCAGTGGCAGAAGGCAGAGGGTGATGGTCAAAGGTTGTTTTTGTGACTGGAAGCCTGTGGCCAGTGGGGTACCACAGGGATCGGTGCTGGGTCCCTTGCTGTTTGTGGTCTACATTAACGACTTGGATAAGAATGTAAAAGGTATGATCAGTAAGTTCGCGGATGATACAAAAATTGGTAGGGTGGTAAATAACGAGGAGGGTAGCCTCAGTCTGCAGGACGATATAGATGGGTTGCTCAGATGGGCGGAACAGTGGCAAATGGAATTTAATCCGGTAAAGTGCGAGGTGATGCACTTTGGAGGGACTAACAAGGCAAGGGAATACACAATGAATGGTAAGACCCTAGGCAAGACGGAGGGTCAGAGGGATCTTGGTGTGCAAGTACACAGATCCCTGAAGGCGGTGGAACAGGTGGATAAGGTGGTAAAAAAGGCATATAGAATACTTGCATTCATTAGCCTAGGCATAGAATATAAGAGCAAGGAGGTTATGATGGAGCAGTATAAAACACTGGTTAGGCCACATCTGGAATACTGTGTGCAGTTCTGGTCGCCACACTACAGGAAGTATGTGATAGCTTTGGAGAGGGTGCAGAGGAGATTCACCAGAATGTTACCCGGGCTGGAGTGCTTCAGCTATGAAGAGAGACTGGGCAGATTGGGTTTGTTTTCCTTGGAGCAGAGGAGGCTGAAGGGGGACATGATTGAGGTATACAAAATTATGAGGGGCATAGATAGGATGGATACTAAGGAGCTTTTTCCCTTAGTAGAGGGGTCTATAACAAGGGGGCATAGATTCAAGGTAAAGGGCGGGAGGTTTAGAAGGGATTTGAGAAAGAACTTTTTCACCCAGAGGGTGGTTGGAGTCTGGAACTCACTGCCTGAAAGGGTTGTGGAGGCAGGAACCCTCAAAACATTCAAGAAGCATTTGGATGAGCACTTGAAATGCCATAGCATACAAGGCTACGGACCAAATGCTGGAATATGGGATTAGATTAGACAGGGCTTGATGGCCGGCGCGGACACGATGGGCCGAAGGGCCTCTATCCGTGCTGTATAACTCTATGACTCTATGACTCTAACACTGACATCACCAAACACCGACATCACCAAACAACGACATCACCAAACACTGACATCAACAAACACTGACATCAATGAACAGTGACATCACCAAACAGTGACATCAACAAGCATTGACATCAACAAACACTGACATCGCCAAACACTGACATCAACAAACAATGACATCGCTAAACACTGACATCGCCAAACACTGACATCAACAAACACTGACATCACCAAACACGGACATCACCAAACACGGACATCGCCAAACAATGACATGAACAAACACTGACATCAACAAACAATGACATCGCTAAACACTGACATCGCCAAACACTGACATCACCAAACACGGACATCGCCATACACTGACATCACCAAACAGTGACATCAACAAACACAGACATCACCAAACACTGACATCAACAAACAATGACATCACCAAACACTGACATCAACAAACACTGATATCAACAAACAATGACATCACCAAATACTGACATCACCAAACACTGACATCACCAAACAGTGACATCAACAAACAATGACATCACCAAACACTAACATCACCAAACAGTGACATCAACAAACACTGACATCACCAAACACTGACATCAACAAACACTGACATCAACAAACACTGACATCAACAAACAGTGACATCAACAAACACTGACATCACCAAACACTGACATCAACAAACACTGATATCTACAAACAATGACATCACCAAAGACTTTCATCAACAAACACTAACATCACCAAACACTGACATCACCAAACACTGACATCACCAAGCACTGACATCACCAAGCACTGACATCACCAAACACTGACATCACCAAACACTGACATCACCAAACACTGACATCAACAAACACTGACATCACCAAACACTAACATCACCAAACAGTGACATCAACAAACACTGACATCAACAAACAATGACATCACCAAACAACTGAAATCAACAAACACTGATATAAACAAACAATGACTTCACCAAATACTGACAACACCAAACAATGACATCACCAAACACTAACATCACCAAACAGTGACATCAACAAACACTGACATCACCAAACACTGACATCAACAAACACTGACATCAACAAACACTGATATCACCAAACACTGACATCAACAAACACTGACATCAACAAACACTGACATCAACAAACAGTGACATCAACAAACACTGACATCACCAAACACTGACATCACCAAACACTGACATCAACAAACACTGATATCACCAAACACTGACATCACCAAACACTGACATCACTAAACACTGACATCAACAAACACTGACATCACCAAACACTGACATCTACAAACAATGACATCACCAAAGACTTACATCAACAAACACTAACATCACCAAACACTGACATCACCAAGCACTGACATCACCAAACACTGACATCACCAAGCACTGACATCAACAAAGACTGACATCAGCAAACACTGACATCACCAAGCACTGACATCACCAAACACTGACATCAACAAACACTGACATCAACAAACAATGACATCACCAAACAGTGACATCAACAAACACTGACATCACCAAACACTGACATCAACAAACACTGACATCAACAAACAATGACATCACCAAACACTGACGTCAACAAACACTGACATCAACAAACAATGACATCACCAAACACTGACATCAACAAACACTGACATCAACAAACAATGACATCACCAAACACTGACATCAACAAACAATGACATCACCAAACAGTGACATCAACAAACAATGACATCAACAAACACTGACATCAACAAACAATGACATCACCAAACACGGACATCGCCAAACAATGACATCAACAAACACTGACATCAACAAACAATTACATCACCAAACAACTGAAATCAACAAACACTGATATCAACAAACAATGACATCACCAAATACTGACATCACCAAACACTGACATCACCAAACAGTGACATCAACAAACACTGACATCAACAAACAATTACATCACCAAACAACTGAAATCAACAAACACTGATATCAACAAACAGTGACATCACCAAACACTGACATCAACAAACACTGACATCACCAAACACTAACATCACCAAACAGTGACATCAACAAACACTGACATCACCAAACAGTGACATCAACAAACACTGACATCTACAAACAATGACATCACCAAACACTGACATCACCAAACAATGACAACAACAAACACTGACATCACCAAACAGTGACATCAACAAACACTGACATCTACAAACAATGACATCACCAAACACTGACATTACCAAACAGTGACATCAACGAACACTGACATCAACAAACAATGACATCACCAAACAACTGAAATCAACAAACACTGATATCAACAAACAATGACTTCACCAAATACTGACATCACCAAACACTAATATCACCAAACAGTGACATCACCAAACAGTGACATCAACAAACACTGACATCACCAAACAGTGACATCAACAAACACTGACATCACCAAACACTGACATCGCTAAACAGTGACATCACCAACAGTGACATCAACAAACCCTGACATCACCAAACAGTGACATCAACAAACAATGACATCACCAAATACTGACATCAACAAACACTGACATCAACAAACACTGACATCACCAACCACTGACATCACCAAACACTGACATCACCAAACACTGACATCACCAAACACTGCCATCACCAAACAATGACATCTTCAAACAATGACATCACCAAAGACTGACATCAACAAACACTGACATCAACAAACACTGTCATCACCAAACAGTGACATCGCCAAACACCGACATCACCAAACACAGACATCGCAAACACTGACATCAACAAACACTGACATCATCAAACAATGACATCGCTAATCACTGACATCAACAAACACTGACATCAACAAATACTGACAGCGACAAACAATGACATCGCTAAACACTGACATCAACAATGACATCACCAAACACTGACTAAACAAACAATGACATCACCAAACACTGACATCAACAAACACCGACATCACCAAACACTGACATTACCAAACACTATCATCACCAAACACTGTCATCACCAAACACTGACATCGCCAAACACTGACATCAACAAACACTGACATCGCTAAACACTGACATCAACAAACACTGACATCAACAAACACTGACATCACCAAACAGTGACATCACCAAACAGTGACATCAACAAACCCTGACATCACCAAACAGTGACATCAACAAACAATGACATCACCAAATACTGACATCACCAAACACTGACATCAAAAAACACTGACATCACCAACCACTGACATCACCAAACACTGACATCACCAAACACTGATATCACCAAACACTGACATCACCAAACACTGACATCGCCAAACAATGACATCTTCGAACAATGACATCACCAAAGACTGACATCAACAAACACTAACATCAACAAACGCTGTCATCACCAAACAGTGACATCAGCAAACACCGACATCACCAAACACTGACATCGCAAACACTGACATCAACAAACACTGACATCAACAAACAATGACATCAACAAACACTGACATCAACAAACACTGACTTCAACAAACACTGACATCAACAAATACTGACAGCAACAAACAATGACATAGCCAATCACTGACATCACCAAACACCGACATCACCAAACACTGACATCAACATACACTGACATCACCAAACACTGACATCAACAAACACTGACATCATCAAACACTGACATCGCCAAACACTGACATCGCCAAACACTGACATCGCTAAACACTGACATCACCAAGCACTGACATCACCAAACGGGTGTTTCAGCGGCGGCAGTGGGCCTATAAAAGGCTCCAGAGACCAGGTAAGGCCTCAGAGCGTCGGCGGGAGTTTCAGCGGCGGCAGTGGGCCTATAAAAGGCTCCAGAGACCAGGTAAGGCCTCAGAGCGTCGGCGGGAGTTTCAGTGGCGGCAGTGGGCCTATAAAAGGCTCCAGAGACCAGGTAAGGCGTACCAGTCTCCGAATTCGGAGGGAAAAATAATCGAAGTGTGACATCACCAAAAAGCAGGTAGTTGATTGGTTGGTGAGTATTTCTCTCTTTTTAAGCTTAAATTCTGTGGTGTTAAATTTCTAGCGTCTCTGTGGTGTAGTGGGGACAGTTGGTAAATAAAGCGCCCTAGAGTATATCTGTAACTGGGGTATTGAATACATTTTTTATTTAACTGAAGGAGTAGGTCATGGCAGGTGAGATCAGCCCCGTGTTATGCTCCTCTTGCTCCATGTGGGAATTCAGGGACGCTGCCAGTGTCCCTGGGGACCATGTGTGCGAGAAATGCATCCAGCTGCAGCTACTTGTAGACTGCATTGCGGCGCTTGAGCTGTGGGTGGATGAGTTTTGGAGCATACGCGATGCTGAGAGGGTCGTGGATGACACGTTTAGCGAGTTGGTCACGCCGCAGGGTAGGGCTGCACAGGCAGAAGGGAAATGGCTGACCAGCAGGCGGAGCAGCAGAGGCAGGCAGGAAGTACAGGGGACCCCTGCAGTCAACCCCCTTTCAAACAGGTATACCGATTTGGATACTGTTGAGGGGGATGACTCACCAGGGGAGAGCGGCAGCAGCCAACTTCCTGGCACCAGGGTTGCTTCTGCTGCTCAGAAAAGGAGGAAAAAGAGTGGGAGAGCAATAGTGGTAGGGGATTCTATCGTAAGGGGAACAGATAGGCGTTTCTGTGGCAGTAAACGTGACTCCAGGATGGTTTGTTGCCTCCCTGGGGCCAGGGTCATGGATGTCACTGAGCGGCTGCAGGGCATTCTTAAGGGGGAGGGTGAGCAGGCAGAGGTCGTGGTTCACATTGGGACCAACGACATAGGTAGGAAGGGGGATGAGGTCCTGCATCAAGAATTTAGGGAGCTAGGCAGCAGATTAAAGAGCAGGACCTCAAAGGTTGTAATCTCTGGATTACTCCCAGTGCCACGTGCTAGTGAGTATAGGAATAGGAGGATAGAGCAGATGAATGCGTGGCTAAAGAGTTGGTGCAGGAGGGAGGGTTTTAGTTTCCTGGATCACTGGGCCTGCTTCTGGGGAAGGTGGGACTTGTACAAGTCGGACGGTTTGCACCTGAACCAGAGCGGGACAAATATCCTTGCGGGGAGGTTTGCTAGCACTGTTGGGGGGGGGTTTAAACTAACTTGGCAGGGGGATGGGATACAGAGTGGAGCTACAATAGGAGGTGATGTACAGTCAAATATAGAGAAAAAAACAAGTCAGCTTGGAAGACAGGGCAAACATGTAAGAGCAAGGCTGGAAGGCATCTATTTTAATGCAAGGAGTCTAGCGAATAAGGTGGATGAACTGAAGGTGTTGATAAACACATGGGAGTATGATATTGTTGCTATCATGGAGACATGGTTGAGGGAGGGGCAAGACTGGCAGCTCAATATTCCGGGGTACAGAATCTTCAGGCGAGACAGAGGGGGAGGTATAAGAGGAGGGGGTGTCGCAATATTAATTAAGGAATCAATTACTGCCATAAGGAGGGATGATATATTAGCAGGTTCCTCCAATGAGGCTATATGGGTGGAGCTTAAAAACAAAAAGGGGGCAAGCACTTTGCTGGGAGCGTACTATAGGCCCCCAAACAGTCAGGGGGAGATAGAGGAACAGATATGTAGGCAACTCTCAGAGAAATGTGCAAATAATAGGGTAATAATAATGGGGGATTTCAACTTCTCCAATATTAACTGGGATAGTCAGAGTGTGAAAGGCTTAGAGGGTTCAAAATTCTTAAAGTGCATCCAGGAGAGCTTTTTGAGCCAGCATGTAGAAAGTCCTACAAGAGAGGGGGTGGTACTGGACCTAATTCTAGGGAATGTGGCCGGCCAAGTGGAAGAAGTGCTAGTAGGTGAGCACTTTGGTGACAGTGACCATAATACGGTGAGATTTAAGGTGGTCATGGAAAAGGACAGGGATGGGCCGGAAATAAAGGTTCTAAATTGGGGGAAGGCCGATTTTAATAAGATAAGGCAGGATCTGGCCAAAATGGACTGGGATCAGCTGCTTGTAGGAAAATCCGCTTCGGAGCAATGGGATTCTTTCAGAAGGGAGATTGAGATCATACAATGGCAGCATGTTCCTGTAAAGGTCAAGGGTGGTTCCAAAAACCGCAGGGAACCTTGGATGTCAGGGGATATACGAGAATGGATCAGGAAAAAAAGGAGGGCTTTTGGCAGATACAAAATGCTAAAGACGGAGGAAGCCCTAGAGGAGTACAAAAAGTGCAGGGGGATACTTAAAAAAGAAATTAGGAGATCAAGGAGGGGCCATGAAATAACACTGGCGAGCAAAATAAAGGAAAATCCTAAGATGTTTTATAAGTATATTAAGGGTAAGAGGATAACTAGGGAAAAAATAGGGCCCATTAGGGACAAAAGTGGCAATCTGTGTGTGGAGCCGGAAGATGTAGGTGGGGTTCTAAATGAATTTTTTGCATCTGTTTTCACTATGGAGAAGGATGATGCAGACATAAAATTAGGGCAGGGGGACTGTGATATACTCGAACATTTTAACATCGAGAGGGAGGAGGTATTGGCGGTTTTAGCAGGTCTAAAAATGGATAAATCCCCAGGTCCGGACAAAATGTATCCCAGGCTGCTGTGTGAGGCAAAGGAGGAGATTGCGGGGGCTCTAACACATATATTCAGAACCTCTCTGGCCACAGGGGATATAGAAACATCGAAGATAGGAGCAGGAGTAGGCCATTCGGCCCCTCGAGCCTGCTCCGCCATTCGATGAGATCATGGCTGATCATCTAAACTCAGTACCCTGTACCTGCCTTCTCCCCATTTCCCTTGATACCTTTAGCTTTAAGAAATATATCTAACTCAACCTTGAATATATTTAATGACTTCGCCTCAACTACCTTCTGTGGTAGAGAATTCCACAGGTTCACCACTCTCTGGGTGAAGAAATTCTTCCTCATTTCTGTCCTAAATGGTTTACCCGTTATCCGTAGATTATGACCCCTGGTTCTGGACTCTCCGACCATCGGGAACATTCTTCCTGCATCGAGTTTGTCCAGACCTGTCAGAATTTTATATGTTTCGATGAGATCCCCTCTCATTCTTCTATACTCCAGTGAGTATAAGCCCAATCGACCCAATCTCTCCTCATATGTCATTCCTGCCATCCCAGGTATCAGCCTTGTGAATCTTCGCTGAACTCCTTCCATGGCAAGAACATCCTTCCTCAGATAAGGCGACCAAAACTGCACACAGTACTCAAGGTGTGGTCTCACCAAGGCCCTGTACAACTGCAGCAGGACATCCCTGTTCCTATACTCAAACCCTTTCGCTATGAAGGCCAACATACCATTTGCCTTCTTCACCGCCTGCTGCACCTGCATGCTTACTTTCAGCGACTGGTGCACAAGGACACCCAGGTCTCGTTGCACTTCCCCTTCTCCCAATCTATTGCCATTCAGATAATAGTCTGCCTTTCTGTTTTTGACACCAAAGTGGATAACCTCGCATTTATCCACGTTATATTGCATCTGCCACGCTTCTGCCCACTCACCCAACCTGTCCAGATCATCCTGGAGTTTCTCGGTATCCTCCTCGCAGCACACACTCCCACCCAGCTTTGTGTCATCTGCAAACTTGGAGATATTACATTTAATTCCCTTATCTAGATCATTAATGTATATTGTGAATAGCTGGGGTCCAAGGACCGATCCCTGCAGTACCCCACTAGTCACTGCTTGCCACTCGGAAAAAGACCCATTAATTCCTACTCTCTGCTTTCTGTCCGCCAACCAGTTCTCTATCCAAGTCAATACCTTGCCCCCAATCCCATGTGCCTTAACTTTACCCGCTAATCTCTTATGCGGGACCTTATCGAAAGCCTTTTGAAAGTCCAAATACACCACATCTACTGATTCTCCCTTATCTATTTTCCCAGTTACATCCTCAAAAAATTCCAGTAGATTAGTCAAGCACGATTTACCTTTTGTAAACCCATGTTGACTTTGTCCGATCCTGTCACTGTTTTTCAAATGCTCCGCTATTGCATCCTTTATAATGGACTCGAGCATTTTCCCCACTACCGATGTCAGGCTTACCGGTCTGTAATTCCCCGCTTTCTCTCTACCACCCTTTTTGAATAGTGGGGTAACATTAGCTACTCTCCAATCCATGGGTACAGTTCCAGATTCCATCGAATGTTGGAAGATGATCAGCAATGCATCTACTATTTCTAGGGCCACTTCCTTAAGTACCCTAGGATGTAGATTATCAGGCCCTGGGGATTTATCGGCCTTCAATACCGTCAATTTCCCTAACACCATTTCCCTGCAATTACTGATTTCTTTCAGTTCATCCCTTTTATCAGACCGTATGTTCTCCAACATCTCTGGGAGGTTATTTGTGTCCTCCTTTGTGAAGACAGAACCAAAATATGCATTTAATTGGGCTTCCATTTCTTTGTTCCCCATTATAACTTCCCCCACTTCTGACTGCAAGGGACCTACACTTGATTTCACTAATCTTTTTCTCTTCACATATCTATAAAAGCTCTTACAGTCAGTTTTTATGTTCCCAGCAAGCTTACTTTCATATTCTATTTTCCCCTTCTTAATTAATCCCTTTGTCCTCCTTTGTTGAATCCTAAACTGCTCCCAATCCTCAGGGCTACCGCTTTTTCTGGCCAATTTATATGCCCTCTCCTTGGATCTTATGCTATCCCTAATTTCCCTTGTCAGCCACGGTTGAGTCACCCTTTTTGTTTTATTCTTATGCCATACTGGGATGTACAAATTCTGTAGTTCATCCATGCAGTCGTTGAATGTTTGCCATTGCCTATCCACCGTCAACCCCTTGAGTGACATTCCCCAATCAATCCTACCCAATTCGCGCCTCATACCATCGTAGTTTCCTTTATTTAAATTCAGGACCCTAGTCTCTGATTCAACTACTTCACTCTCCATCCTAATGAAGAATTCTATCATATTATGATCACTCTGACCCAAGGGGCCTCGTACAACAAGATTGCTAATTAATCCATTCTCGTTGCATAATACCCAGTCTAAGATGGCCTGATCTCTGGTTGGTTCCTCGACATATTGTTCCAGAAAACCATCTCGTAAACATTCTAGTAATTCCTCCTCCACAGTATTTTTACTAATTTGGTTTGCCCAATCTATATGTAAATTAAAGTCACCCATGATGACTGCTGTGCCCTTACTGCATGCTTCTCTAATTTCCCTTTTAATGCCGTCCCCAACCTCCGTATTACTGTTTGGTGGTCTATATACCACTCCCACTAACGTTTTCTGCCCCTTGTTATTTCTCAGTTCTACCCATACAGATTCCGCATCATCAGAGCTAATATCCTTCCTTTCAAATGTGCCAGAGGACTGGAGAACCGCTAATGTCATACCATTATTCAAGAAAGGGAGTAGGGAAAAACCGGGGAACTACAGGCCAGTGAGCCTAACATCAGTGGTAGGAAAATTATTGGAAAAAATTCTGAGGGACAAAATTAGTCTCCACTTGGAGAGGCAAGGATTAATCAGGGTTAGCCAACATGGCTTTGTCAAGGGAAGATCATGTCTGACTAATTTGACTGAATTTTTTGAGGGGGTGACTAGGTGTGTGGATGAGGGTAACGCAATGGATGTGGTATACATGGATTTCAGTAAGGCCTTCGATAAAGTCCCGCACAGGAGACTGGTCAAGAAGGTAAGAGCCCATGGAATCCAGGGTGCCTTGGCACATTGGATACAAAACTGGCTCAGTGGCAGAAGGCAGAGGGTGATGGTCAAAGGTTGTTTTTGTGACTGGAAGCCTGTGGCCAGTGGGGTACCACAGGGATCGGTGCTGGGTCCCTTGCTGTTTGTGGTCTACATTAACGACTTGGATAAGAATGTAAAAGGTATGATCAGTAAGTTCGCGGATGATACAAAAATTGGTAGGGTGGTAAATAACGAGGAGGGTAGCCTCAGTCTGCAGGACGATATAGATGGGTTGCTCAGATGGGCGGAACAGTGGCAAATGGAATTTAATCCGGTAAAGTGCGAGGTGATGCACTTTGGAGGGACTAACAAGGCAAGGGAATACACAATGAATGGTAAGACCCTAGGCAAGACGGAGGGTCAGAGGGATCTTGGTGTGCAAGTACACAGATCCCTGAAGGCGGTGGAACAGGTGGATAAGGTGGTAAAAAAGGCATATAGAATACTTGCATTCATTAGCCTAGGCATAGAATATAAGAGCAAGGAGGTTATGATGGAGCAGTATAAAACACTGGTTAGGCCACATCTGGAATACTGTGTGCAGTTCTGGTCGCCACACTACAGGAAGTATGTGATAGCTTTGGAGAGGGTGCAGAGGAGATTCACCAGAATGTTACCCGGGCTGGAGTGCTTCAGCTATGAAGAGAGACTGGGCAGATTGGGTTTGTTTTCCTTGGAGCAGAGGAGGCTGAAGGGGGACATGATTGAGGTATACAAAATTATGAGGGGCATAGATAGGATGGATACTAAGGAGCTTTTTCCCTTAGTAGAGGGGTCTATAACAAGGGGGCATAGATTCAAGGTAAAGGGCGGGAGGTTTAGAAGGGATTTGAGAAAGAACTTTTTCACCCAGAGGGTGGTTGGAGTCTGGAACTCACTGCCTGAAAGGGTTGTGGAGGCAGGAACCCTCAAAACATTCAAGAAGCATTTGGATGAGCACTTGAAATGCCATAGCATACAAGGCTACGGACCAAATGCTGGAATATGGGATTAGATTAGACAGGGCTTGATGGCCGGCGCGGACACGATGGGCCGAAGGGCCTCTATCCGTGCTGTATAACTCTATGACTCTATGACTCTAACACTGACATCACCAAACACCGACATCACCAAACAACGACATCACCAAACACTGACATCAACAAACACTGACATCAAGAACAGTGACATCACCAAACAGTGACATCAACAAGCATTGACATCAACAAACACTGACATCGCCAAACACTGACATCAACAAACAATGACATCGCTAAACACTGACATCGCCAAACACTGACATCAACAAACACTGACATCACCAAACACGGACATCACCAAACACGGACATCGCCAAACAATGACATGAACAAACACTGACATCAACAAACAATGACATCGCTAAACACTGACATCGCCAAACACTGACATCACCAAACACGGACATCGCCATACACTGACATCACCAAACAGTGACATCAACAAACACAGACATCACCAAACACTGACATCAACAAACAATGACATCACCAAACACTGACATCAACAAACACTGATATCAACAAACAATGACATCACCAAATACTGACATCACCAAACACTGACATCACCAAACACTGACATCAACAAACACTGACATCACCAAACACTAACATCACCAAACAGTGACATCAACAAACACTGACATCACCAAACACTGACATCAACAAACACTGACATCAACAAACACTGACATCAACAAACAGTGACATCAACAAACACTGACATCACCAAACACTGACATCAACAAACACTGACATCTACAAACAATGACATCACCAAAGACTGACATCAACAAACACTAACATCACCAAACACTGACATCACCAAACACTGACATCACCAAGCACTGACATCACCAAGCACTGACATCACCAAACACTGACATCACCAAACACTGACATCACCAAACACTGACATCAACAAACACTGACATCACCAAACACTAACATCACCAAACAGTGACATCAACAAACACTGACATCAACAAACAATGACATCACCAAACAACTGAAATCAACAAACACTGATATCAACAAACAATGACTTCACCAAATACTGACAACACCAAACACTGACATCACCAAACACTAACATCACCAAACAGTGACATCAACAAACACTGACATCACCAAACACTGACATCAACAAACACTGACATCAACAAACACTGACATCACCAAACACTGACATCAACAAACACTGACATCAACAAACACTGACATCAACAAACAGTGACATCAACAAACACTGACATCACCAAACACTGACATCACCAAACACTGATATCACCAAACACTGACATCACCAAACACTGACATCACCAAACACTGACATCAACAAACACTGACATCACCAAACACTGACATCTACAAACAATGACATCACCAAAGACTTACATCAACAAACACTAACATCACCAAACACTGACATCACCAAGCACTGACATCACCAAACACTGACATCACCAAGCACTGACAACAACAAAGACTGACATCAGCAAACACTGACATCACCAAGCACTGACATCACCAAACACTGACATCAACAAACACTGACATCAACAAACACTGACATCACCAAACAGTGACATCAACAAACACTGACATCACCAAACACTGACATCAACAAACACTGACATCACCAAACACTAACATCACCAAACAGTGACATCAACAAACACTGACATCACCAAACAGTGACATCAACAAACACTGACATCTACAAACAATGACATCACCAAACACTGACATCACCAAACAATGACAACAACAAACACTGACATCACCAAACAGTGACATCAACAAACACTGACATCTACAAACAATGACATCACCAAACACGGACATCGCCAAACAATGACATCAACAAACACTGACATCAACAAACAATTACATCACCAAACAACTGAAATCAACAAACACTGATATCAACAAACAATGACATCACCAAATACTGACATCACCAAACACTGACATCACCAAACAGTGACATCAACAAACACTGACATCAACAAACAATTACATCACCAAACAACTGAAATCAACAAACACTGATATAAACAAACAATGACTTCACCAAATACTGACAACACAAACAATGACATCACCAAACACTAACATCACCAAACAGTGACATCAACAAACACTGACATCACCAAACAGTGACATCAACAAACACTGACATCACCAAACAGTGACATCAACAAACACTGACATCTACAAACAATGACATCACCAAACACTGACATCACCAAACAATGACAACAACAAACACTGACATCACCAAACAGTGACATCAACAAACACTGACATCTACAAACAATGACATCACCAAACACTGACATTACCAAACAGTGACATCAACGAACACTGACATCAACAAACAATGACATCACCAAACAACTGAAATCAACAAACACTGATATCAACAAACAATGACTTCACCAAATACTGACATCACCAAACACTAATATCACCAAACAGTGACATCACCAAACAGTGACATCAACAAACACTGACATCACCAAACAGTGACATCAACAAACACTGACATCAACAAACACTGATATCTACAAACAATGACATCACCAAAGACTTTCATCAACAAACACTAACATCACCAAACACTGACATCACCAAACACTGACATCACCAAGCACTGACATCAACAAGCACTGACATCACCAAACACTGACATCACCAAACACTGACATCACCAAATACTGACATCAACAAACACTGACATCACCAAACACTAACATCACCAAACAGTGACATCAACAAACACTGACATCAACAAACAATGACATCACCAAACAACCGAAATCAACAAACACTGATATAAACAAACAATGACTTCACCAAATACTGACAACACAAACAATGACATCACCAAACACTAACATCACCAAACAGTGACATCAACAAACACTGACATCACCAAACACTGACATCAACAAACACTGACATCAACAAACACTGACATCAACAAACACTGATATCACCAAACACTGACATCAACAAACACTGACATCAACAAACACTGACATCAACAAACAGTGACATCAACAAACACTGACATCACCAAACACTGACATCACCAAACACTGACATCAACAAACACTGATATCACCAAACACTGACATCACCAAACACTGACATCACCAAACACTGACATCAACAAACACTGACATCACCAAACACTGACATCTACAAACAATGACATCACCAAAGACTTACATCAACAAACACTAACATCACCAAACACTGACATCACCAAGCACTGACATCACCAAACACTGACATCACCAAGCACTGACATCAACAAAGACTGACATCAGCAAACACTGACATCACCAAGCACTGACATCACCAAACACTGACATCAACAAACACTGACATCAACAAACAATGACATCACCAAACAGTGACATCAACAAACACTGACATCACCAAACACTGACATCAACAAACACTGACATCAAGAAACAATGACATCACCAAACACTGACATCAACAAACACTGACATCAACAAACAATGACATCACCAAACACTGACATCAACAAACAATGACATCACCAAACACTGACATCAACAAACAATGACATCACCAAACAGTGACATCAACAAACACTGACATCAACAAACACTGACATCGCCAAACACTGACATCAACAAACAATGACATCACCAAACAACTGAAATCAACAAACACTGATATCAACAAACAATGACATCACCAAATACTGACATCACCAAACACTGACATCACCAAACAGTGACATCGACAAACACTGACATCAACAAACAATTACATCACCAAACAACTGAAATCAACAAACACTGATATCAACAAACAATGACATCACCAAACACTGACATCAACAAACACTGACATCACCAAACACTAACATCACCAAACAGTGACATCAACAAACACTGACATCACCAAACAGTGACATCAACAAACACTGACATCTACAAACAATGACATCACCAAACACTGACATCACCAAACAATGACAACAACAAACACTGACATCACCAAACAGTGACATCAACAAACACTGACATCTACAAACAATGACATCACCAAACACTAACATCACCAAACAGTGACATCAACAAACACTGACATCACCAAACAGTGACATCAACAAACACTGACATCTACAAACAATGACATCACCAAACACTGACATCACCAAACAATGACAACAACAAACACTGACATCACCAAACAGTGACATCAACAAACACTGACATCTACAAACAATGACATCACCAAACACTGACATTACCAAACAGTGACATCAACGAACACTGACATCAACAAACAATGACATCACCAAACAACTGAAATCAACAAACACTGATATCAACAAACAATGACTTCACCAAATACTGACATCACCAAACACTAATATCACCAAACAGTGACATCACCAAACAGTGACATCAACAAACACTGACATCACCAAACAGTGACATCAACAAACACTGACATCACCAAACACTGACATCAACAAACACTGACATCAACAAACACTGACATCAACAAACAGTGACATCAACAAACACTGACATCACCAAACACTGACATCACCAAACACTGACATCAACAAACAGTGACATCGCCAAACACTGACATCACCAAACACTGACATCACCAAACACTGACATCACCAAACACTGACATCTCCAAACACTGACATCACCAAACACTGACATCACCAAACACTGACATCACCAAGCACTGACATCACCAAACACTGACATCAACAAACACTGACATCACCAAGCAATGACATCGTTAAATACTAACATCATCAAACACTGACATCACCAAACACTGACATCACCAAACACTGACATCACCAAACACTAACATCACCAAACACTGACATCACCAAACACTATCATCACCAAACACTGACATCACCAAACACTGACATCGCAAAAACTGACATCAACAAACACTGACATCACCAAACACTGACATCACCAAACACTATCATCACCAAACACTGACATCACCAAACACTGACATCGCAAAAACTGACATCAACAAACACTGACATCACCAAACACTGACATCACCAAACACTGACATCACCAAACACTGACATCACCAAACACTATCATCACCAAACACTGACATCGCCAAACACCGACATCACCAAACACTGACATCACCAAACACTGACACCAACAAACACTGACATCACCAAACACTGACATCGCTAAACACTGACATCACCAAACACTGACATCAACAAACACTGACATCACCAAACAGTGACATCACCAACAGTGACATCAACAAACCCTGACATCACCAAACAGTGACATCAACAAACAATGACATCACCAAATACTGACATCAACAAACACTGTCATCAACAAACACTGACATCACCAACCACTGACATCACCAAACAGTGACATCGCCAAACACTGACACCAACAAACACTGACATCACCAAACACTGACATCGCTAAACACTGACATCACCAAACACTGACATCAACAAACACTGACATCACCAAACAGTGACATCACCAACAGTGACATCAACAAACCCTGACATCACCAGACAGTGACATCAACAAACAATGACATCACCAAATACTGACATCAACAAACACTGACATCAACAAACACTGACATCACCAACCACTGACATCACCAAACACTGACATCACCAAACACTGACATCGCAAAAACTGACATCAACAAACACTGACATCAACAAATACTGACAGCGACAAACAATGACATCGCCAAACACTGACATCACCAAACACTGACATCACCAAACACTTACATCACCAAGCACTGACATCACCAAGCACTGACATCACCAAACACTGACATCACCAAACACTGACATCAACAAACACTGACATCACCAAACACCGAAATCACCAAACACTGACATCACCAAACACTGACATCACCAAGCACTGACATCAACAAACACTGACATGACCAAAGACTGACATCAACAAACACTGACATCACCAACCACTGACATCACCAAACACTGACATCACCAAACACTGACATCGCCAAACACTGACATCACCAAACACTGACATCACCAAACACTGACATCAGCAAACACTGACATCACCAAACACTGACATCACCAAGCACTGACATCACCAAGCACTGACATCAACAAATACTGACAGCGACAAACAATGACATCGCTAAACACTGACATCAACAATGACATCACCAAACACTGACTAAACAAACAATGACATCACCAAACACTGACATCACCAAACACTGACATCACCAAACACTAACATCACCAAACACTGACATCACCAAACACTGACATCACCAAGCACTGACATCACCAAGCACTGACATCACCAAACACTGACATCACCAAACACTGACATCACCAAACACTGACATCAACAAACACTGACATCACCAAGCAATGACATCGTTAAACACTAACATCACCAAACACTGACATCACCAAACACTGACATCACCAAACACTGACATCACCAAGCAATGACATCGTTAAACACTAACATCACCAAACACTGACATCAACAAACAATGACATGACCAAAGACTGACATCAGCAAACACTGACATCACCAAACACTGTCATCACCAAACAGTGACATCGCCAAACACTGACACCAACAAACACTGACATCACCAAACACTGACATCACCAAACACTGACATCAACAAACACTGACATCACCAAACAGTGACATCACCAACAGTGACATCAACAAACCCTGACATCACCAAACAGTGACATCAACAAACAATGACATCACCAAATACTGACATCAACAAACACTGACATCAACAAACACTGACATCACCAACCACTGACATCACCAAACACTGACATCACCAAACACTGACATCACCAAACAATGACATCTTCAAACAATGACATCACCAAAGACTGACATCAACTAACACTGACAACAACAAACACTGTCATCACCAAACAGTGACATCGCCAAACACTGACATCAACAAACACTGATATCACCAAACACTGACATCAACAAACACTGACATCACCAAACACTGACATCACCAAACACTGACATCACCAAACACTGACATCGCCAAACACTGACATCACCAAACACTGACATCACCAAACACTGACATCAGCAAACACTGACATCACCAAACACTGACATTTACCAAGCACTGACATCACCAAGCACTGACATCAACAAATACTGACAGCGACAAACAATGACATCGCCAAACACTGACATCAACAATGACATCACCAAACACTGACTAAACAAACAATGACATCACCAAACACTGACATCAACAAACACTGACATCACCAAACACTGACATCACCA
Source organism: Squalus acanthias (assembly GCA_030390025.1). Lineage (NCBI taxonomy): Eukaryota > Metazoa > Chordata > Chondrichthyes > Squaliformes > Squalidae > Squalus > Squalus acanthias. The sequence goes on from JASTWF010000560.1 coordinate 231,993, forward strand.
AACACTGACATCACCAAACACTGACATCACCAAGCACTGACATCACCAAGCACTGACATCACCAAACACTGACATCACCAAACACTGACATCACCAAACACTGACATCAACAAACACTGACATCACCAAGCAATGACATCGTTAAACACAAACATCACCAAACACTGACATCAACAAACACTGACATCACCAAACACTGACATCACCAAGCAATGACATCGTAAACACTACATCACCAAACACTGACATCAACAAACAATGACATGACCAAAGACTGACATCAGCAAACACTGACATCACCAAACACTGTCATCACCAAACAGTGACATCGCCAAACACTGACATCAACAAACACTGACATCACCAAACACTGACATCACCAAACACTGACATCAACAAACACTGACATCACCAAACAGTGACATCACCAACAGTGACATCAACAAACCCTGACATCACCAAACAGTGACATCAACAAACAATGACATCACCAAATACTGACATCAACAAACACTGACATCAACAAACACTGACATCACCAACCACTGACATCACCAAACACTGACATCACCAAACACTGACATCACCAAACAATGACATCTTCAAACAATGACATCACCAAAGACTGACATCAACAAACACTGACATCAACAAACACTGTCATCACCAAACAGTGACATCGCCAAACACTGACATCAACAAACACTGATATCACCAAACACTGACATCAACAAACACTGACATCACCAAACACTGACATCACCAAACATTGACATCACCAAACAGTGACATCAACAAACCCTGACATCACCAAACAGTGACATCAACAAACAATGACATCACCAAATACTGACATCACCAAACACTGACATCAAAAAACACTGACATCACCAACCACTGACATCACCAAACACTGACATCACCAAACACTGACATCTTCGAACAATGACATCACCAAAGACTGACATCAACAAACACTGACATCACCAAACACTGACATCAAAAAACACTGACATCACCAACCACTGACATCACCAAACACCGACCTCACCAAACACTGACATTGCAAACACTGACATCAACAAACACTGACATCAACAAACACTGACATCAATAAATACTGACAGCAACAAACAATGACATAGCAAATCACTGACATCACCAAACACCGACATCACCAAACACTGACATCACCAAACACAATCATCACCAAACACTGACATCACCAAACATTGACATCACCAAACACTGACATCACCAAACACTGACATCACAAAACACTGACATCAACGAACACTGACATCAACAAACACTGACATGGCCAAACAATGACATCAACAAACACTGACATCAACAAACAATGACATCACCAAACAACTGAAATCAACAAACACTGATATCAACAAACAATGACATCACCAAATACTGACATCACCAAACACTGACATCACCAAACAGTGACATCAACAAACACTGACATCACCAAACACTGACATCACCAAACACTGACATCACCAAACACTGACATCACCAAACACTGACATCACCAAACACCGACATCACCAAACATTGACATCACCAAACACTGACATCACCAAACACAAACATCACAATACACTGACATCAACAAACACTGACATCAACAAACACTGACATCACCAAACACTGACATCAACAAACACTGACATCACCAAACACCGACATCACCAAACATTGACATCACCAAACACCGACATCACCAAACATTGACATCACCAAACACAGACATGGCCAAACAATGACCTCAACAACCACTGACATCACCAAACACTGACATCAACAAACACTGACATCACCAAACAGTGACATCTCCAAACACTGACATCACCAAACTGTGACATCAACAAACACTGACATCACCAAACAGTGACGTCAACAAACACTGACATCACCAAACACTGACATCAACAACCAATGACATCACCAAACAGTGACATCAACAAACACTGACATCACCAATCATTGACATCACCAATCACTGACATCAACAAACAATGACATCACCAAACAGTGACATCAATAAACACTGACATCACCAATCACTGACACCAACAAACACTGACATCACCAAACACTGACATCAACAAACAATGACATCACCAATCATGGACATCACCAAACACCGACATCACCAAACACTGACATCACCAAACAATGACATCGATAAACACTGACATCACCAAACACCGACATCACCAAACACTGACATCACCAAACACCGACATCACCAAACACTGACATCACCAAACACTGACATCAACAAACAATGACATCACCAAACAATGACATCGATAAACACTGACATCACCAAACACTGACATCACCAAACACGAGAGGATAAAGAGCGGCCCGAGAGCGGATCTGAATTAAAGCAGCGGCAGCGGCGAGAGGATAAAGAGCGGCCTGGAATTAAAGCAGCGACAGCGGCGAGAGGATAAAGAGCCGCCCGAGAGTGTACCTGAATTAAAGCAGTGGCAGCGGTGAGAGGATAAACAGCGGACCGAGAGCGGACCTGAATTAAAGCCGCGGCAGCAACGAGAGGATAAAGAGCGGCCCGAGAGCGGACCTGAATTAAAGCAGCGACAGCAACGAGACCCCGATTGAAAAACAACGTTAAAGAGTGACATCACAGGAGAGCAGGTAGGTGATTGGCTGGTGAGTATTGCAGCTCTTTTTGCTCTCTAAGTTAGGGAAGGGGGTTAAATTAAGAGCAACAATAAACCTAAAATATAGATTGAATAAAATCTTTAACTAATTAATTAATAAATAAAACAAGGTTAGGGATGGCAGGGCAGGTGGTGTTGTTACTGCAGCATGTGGGAGTCTGTGGAGAGCATCGCGATCCCGAGCAACCACATCTGCAGTAAATTCCTGCAACTCGAGGAACTTCGGCTCAGAATTGTTGAGCTGGAGTACGACCTGCAGACATTGTGATGCATCAGGGAGGGGGAGAGTTACCTGGACACTTTGTTCCAGGAGGGAGTCACACTCTTTAGGTTAAGTAGTATTTTAGAGTTTGACAGTGGTCAGGGACAGGAGGGTGTGACTGCGAGTCAGGAAGGTATGGGGACCCAGGATGTAGTGATGGAGGAGCCTCAGCCCTGGACCTTCTCCAACAGGTACGAGGTACTTTCTACTGTATGGATGAGGAAAAGGACTGCAGGGAGGATGGGCAAACTGACCACGGCACTGTGGTACAGGGGGCCATCCAAGTGGGGGGAGAAGGAAGGCATGTGGTAGTAGTAGGGGACAGTATAGTCAGGGGGATAGATACTGTTCTCTGCAGCCGCAAAAGAGAGACCCAAAGGTTGTGTTGCCTGCTTGGTGCCAGGGTTAAGGATATCTCCTCGCGGCTGGAGAAGAACTTAGAGTGGGAGGTGGAGGATCCAGTTGTCGTGGTCCATGTAGGAACCAACGACATAGGTAGAACTGAGAATGAGGTTCTGCTGAGGGAGTTTGAGGAGCTAGGGTCTAAATTAATAAGCAGAACCACAAGGGTAATAATCTCTGGATTACTATCTGAGCCACTCGCAAATTGGCATAGGGTCAAGCAGATCAGAGAGTTAAATGCATGCCTCAAAGAGTGGTGTGGGAAAAAGGAGTTTCAATTCATGGGGCACTGGCACCAGTACTGGGGAAAAAGGGAGCTGTTCCGTCGGGATGGGCTCCACTTAAACCAGGCTGGGACCAGCGTCCTGGTGAATCGAATAACTAGGGCTATAGATAGGGATTTAAACTAAAAAGGGGGGGCGAGGGGTCAGGTGAGGGGAAATTTAGAAATCTAAAGAGAAAGGTCAAGGCAATAGAGCAGTGTAGCGATTTGGGTAAAAATAAGCAGAGTGTGACAGGAAGGGACAGTGAGTTTAATGGTAGCAGTGCAGCAGAGAATAAGGTCAAAGCAGGGAATAATGGTAAAAAATTTAAATTAAAGGCACTTTATCTGAATGCACAAAGCATTCGTAACAAGATAGATGAACTAATGGCACAAATAGAGATAAATGGGTTTGATCTAATAGCCATTACAGAGACATGGTTGCAAGGTGGCCAAGGTTGGGAACTAAATGTTCCAGGGTACTTGACGTTTCGAAAAGACAGGCAGAATGGAAAAGGAGGGGGAGTAGCCCTGATAATAAAGGATGATATAAGGATAGTAGTAGAGAGAAAGGATCTCGGCTCAGAAGATCAGGAAGTAGAATCAGTATGGGTGGAGAATAGGAATAACAAGGGGCGGAAACACACTGGTAGGAGTAGTATATAGGCCCCCTAACAGTAGCTATACCGTTGGACAGAATATTAATCAAGAAATAGTAGGAGCTTGCAACAAAGGTAATGCAACAATAACGTTTCAGGTCGATGACACTTCGTCAGAACTGGAAAAAGCTGGAGATGGAACAGGTTTTTAAGCAAGTGCAGGGGCAGGGAAAGGGGAGGTGGGAGGAAAGAAAAAAAGGGAAGGTCTGTGATAGGATGGAAGGCAGGAGAGATTAAGAGACATTAAGAGAGATTAAGAGATGGTGCAAGGCAAAAGGAGATGGGAATGGGACAAGTTAAGAAACAAAAGATGGCTCTAGATGAAGTGTAAATGGCGATGGCAGAATGAAAGACAGCTGCCATGTGGGAGAGAGAAAAAATAAATAAAATAAATGGAAAAAAAAGGATAGGGACAGAGGTTATGGTCTGAAATTGTTGAACTCTATGTTGAGTCCAGAAGGCTGTAAAGTGCCTAATCGAAAGATGAGGTTCTGTTCCTCGAGCTTACACTGAGCTTCATTGGAACAGTGTAAGAGGCCGAAGACGGTGAGGTCAGAGTGGGAGTGGAGCGGAGAATTAAAGTGACAGGCGACCGGAAGTTCGGGGTCACCCTTACGGACTGAAAGGAGGTGTTCCGCAAAGCGGTCACCCAATCTGCGTTTGGTCTCCCCAATGTAGAGGAGACCGCATCGTGAGCAGCGAATACAGTATACTAGATTGCAAGAAGTACAAGTAAATCGCTGTTTCACCTGGAAGGAGTGTTTGGGGCCCTGGACACTGGGAAGGGTGGAGGTAAAAGGGCATGTGTTGCATCTCCTGCACTTGCATGGGAAGGTGCCGGGTGAAGGGGAAGGGGTGTTGGGGGTGATAGAGGAGTGGACCAGGGTGTCGCGGAGGGAGCGGTCCCTTCGGAATGCTGAAAGGGGAGGTGAGGGGAAGATGTGTTTGGTGGTGGGATCACGCTGGAGGTGGCGGAAATGGCGGAGGATGATCCGTTGAATGTGGAGGCTGGTGGGGTGAAAGGTGAGGACAAGGGGAACCCTATCGTGGTTCCGGGAGGGAGGGGAAGGGGTGAGAGCAGAAGTGCGGGAAATAGAACGGACACGGTCAAGGGCTGTGTCAACCACAGTAGAGGGGAATCCTCGGTTGAGGAAAAAGACATGTCGGAAGCACTAGTATGGAAGGTGGCATCGTCAGAGCAGATGCGGCGGAGACGGAGAAACTGGGAAAATGGAATAGAATCCTTGCAGGAAGCGGGGTGGGAGGAAGTGTAGTCCAGGTAGCTGTGGGAGTCAGTGGGCTTGTAGTGAATGTTTGTCAATAGCCTATCCCCAGAGATGGAGACAGAGAAGTCAAGGAAGGGAAGGGAAGAGTCGGAGATGGACCATGTGAAGGTGAGGGAAGGGTGGAAATTGTAAGCAAAGTGAATGAAATTTTCTAGTTCAGGGCGAGAGCAGGAAACAGCACCAATACAGTCATCAATGTACCAGAAAAAAGGTGAGGGAGGGAACCCGAGTAGGACTGGAACAAAGAATGTTCCACATATCCCACGAAAAGGCAGGCATAGCTGGGACCCATGCGGGTTCCCATAGCAACACCTTTAATTTGGAGGAAGTGAGTGGAGTCAAAGGAGAAGTTGTTCAATGTAAGAACAAGTTCAGCCAGGCGGAGGAGGGTGGTGGTGGATGGGGACTGGTTGGGCCTCTGTTCAAGGAAGAAGCGGAGCGCCCTCAGGCCATCCTGGTGGGGGATGGAGGTGTAGAGGGATTGGACGTCCATAGTGAAAAGGAGACGGTTGGGGCCAGGAAACTGGAAACTGTTAAAGTGGCGGAGGGCATCGGAAGAGTCGCGGATGTAGGTGGGAAGAGACTGGACAAGGGGAGAAAAAATAGAGTCGAGATAGGAAGAGATAAGTTCCGTGGGGCAAGAACAGGCTGAAACAATGGTCCTACCAGGGCAGTCCTGTTTGTGGATCTTGGGAAGGAGGTTGAAGCGGGCTGTGCGGGGTTGGGGAACTATGAGGTTGGCAGCCGTGGAGGGAAGATCTCCAGCGGAGATGAGGTCAGTGACGGTCTTGGAAACGGTGGCTTGATGTTCGGTAGTGGGGGTCATGGTCCAGGCGAAGGTAGGAGGAGGTGTCAGAGAGTTGGCGTTCAGCCTCTGCTAGGTAGAGGTCGGTTCGCCAAACAACAACAGCACCACCCTTGTCAGCAGGTTTAATGATAATGTTGGGGTTGGATCTGAGAGAATGGAATGCTGCAAGTTCAGAGGGAGGTAGGTTGGAGTGAGTGAGGGGAGCAGAGAAATTGAGACGGCCAATGTCACGGCGGCAGTTTGCAATGACAAGATCTAGAGAGGTTAAGAGGCCAGAGGGAGGGGTCCAGGTAGTTTGATGTCAGGTAGTTTTATACAGTTCAAGCATTATCTCCCTGCTCTTATATTCTATGCCTCGGCTAATAAAGTCAGTTATCCCGTATGCCTTCTTAATCACCTCATCTACCTGTCCTGCTACCTTCAGGGATCTGTGGACATGCACTCCAAGGTCCCTCTGTTCCTCTGCACTTCTCAATATCCTACCATTTATTGTGTATTCCCTTGCCTTGTTAGCCCTCCCCAAATGCTTTATCTCACACTTCTCCGGATTGAAATCCATTTGCCACTTTTCTGCCCACCTGACCAGTCCACTGATATCTTCCTGCAGTCTACAGCTTTCTTCCTCACTATCAACCACACATCCAATTTTTGTATCATCTGCAAACTTCTTAATCATGCCCCCTACATTAAAGTCTAAATCATTGATATATACCACAAAAAGCAAGGGACCAAGTACTGAGCCCTGCAGAACCCCACTGGAAACAGCCTTACAGTCACAAAAACACCCGTCGACCATTACCCTTTGCTTCCTGCCACTGAGCTAATTTTGGATCCAACTTGCCACTTTCCCTTGGATCCCATGGGCTTTTACTTTTCTGACCAGTCTGCCATGTGGGACCTTGTCAAAGGCCTTGCTAAAATCAATGTCGACTGCATCGAACGAGCTACCCTCATCGACCCTTCTCGTTACCTCCTCAAAAAATTCAATCAAGTTAGTCAGATACGACCTTCCCTTAAAAATCCATGTTGACTGTCCTGATTAATCCGTGCTTTGCTAAATGACGATTAACACTGTCCCTCTGAATTTTTTCCAATAATTTGCCCACCACCGAGGTTAGGCTGACTGGCCTGTAATTACTCAGTCTATCCATTCTCCCTTTTTAAACAATGGTACAACGTTAGCAGTCCTCCAGTCCTCTGGCACCACACCTGTAGCCAGTGAGGTTTTGAAAATGATGGTCAGAGTCTCCGCTATTTCCTCCCTTGCTTCGCTTATCAGCCTGGGATACATTTCATCCGAGCCTGGCAATATATCTACTTTCAAAATGCTAAACTCCTTAATAATTCCTCTCTCACTATGTTTATCTCATCTAATATTTCACACTCCTCCTCCTTAACTACAATGTCTGCATTATTCCTCTCTTCTGTGAAGACAGAAGCAAAGTATTCATTAAGAACAATAATGTCAGTGTTTGCTGATGTCAGTGTTTGGTTTGGTGATGTCAGTGTTTGGTGATGTCAGTGCTTGATGATGTCAGTGCTTGGTGATGTCAGTGTTTGGTTTGGTGATGTCAGTGTTTGGTGATGTCTGTGTTTGGCATTGTCATTGTTTGGCGATGTCAGTGTTTGGTGATGTCAGTGTTTGGCGATGTCAGTGCTTGGTGATGTCAGTGTTTGGTTTGGTGATGTCAGTGTCATAAATCGCAAGTAACAACTCAGGAAGTACTACTGGGCGGCCAGCTGGGGCGCCGTCCAGGGAGTATAAATACTCAGGCATGGGCCCACCTTGGGCAGAGACAATCTGGAAACAGGAAGCTAGTGACTGCTAACTAGACCTCCATGTTTTGTTACAAGTTGATTAAAGCCTTGCTTTATGTTCAAGTGCGTAGTGAGTCTTTATTACATCAGTCAGTGTTTGCTGATGTCAGTATTTGGCGTTGTCATTGTTTGGTGATGTCAGTGTTTGTTGATGTCATTGTTTGGTGATGTCAGTGCTTGGTGATGTCAGTGTTTGTTGATGTCAGTGTTTGGTGATGTCAGTGTTTGGTGATGTCATTCTTTGGCGATGTCAGTGTTTGGCAATGTCAGTGCTTGGTAATGTCAGTGCTTGGTGATGTCAGTGTTTGGTGATGTCATTGTTTGGCGATGTCAGTGTTTGGTGATATCATTGTTTGGCGATGTCAGTGTTTGGTGATGTCAGTGTTTGGCGATGTCATTGTTTGGTGATACCATTGTTTGGTGATGTCAGTGTTTGGTGATGCCATTGTTTGGTGATGTCAGTGCTTGGTAATGTCAGTGCTTGGTGATGTCAGTGTTTGGTGATGTCATTGTTTGGCGATGTCAGTGTTTGGTGATATCATTGTTTGGCGATGTCAGTGTTTGGTGATGTCAGTGTTTGGCGATGTCATTGTTTGGTGATACCATTGTTTGGTGATGTCAGTGTTTGGTGATGCCATTGTTTGGTGATGTCAGAGTTTGGTGATGTCACTGTTTGGTGATGCCATTGTTTGGTGATGCCATTGTTTGGTGATGTCAGTGTTTGGTGATGTCAGTGTTTGGTGATGTCAGTGTTTGGTGATGTCAGTGTTTGTTGATGCCATTGTTTGGTGATGTCAGAGTTTGGTGATGTCACTGTTTGGTCATGCCATTGTTTGGTGATGTCAGTGTTTGGTGATGTCAGTGTTTGGTGATGCCATTGTTTGGTGATGTCAGTGCTTGGTGATGTCAGTATTTGTTGATGTCAGTGTTTGGCGATGTCAGTGTTTGGTGATGCCATTGTTTGGTGATGTCAGTGTTTGGTGATGTCACTGTTTGGTGATGCCATTGTTTGGTGATGTCACTGTTTGGTGATGTCAGTGTTTGGTGATGTCACTTTTTGGTGATGTCAGTGTTTGGTGATGTCACTGTTTGGTGATGTCAGTGTTTGGTGATGCCATTGTTTGGTGATGTCAGTGTTTGGTGATGTCAGTGTTTGGTGATGTCGGTGTTTGGTGATGTCACTTTTTGGTGATGTCAGTGTTTGGTGATGTCACTGTTTGGTGATAAAAGTGTTTGGTGATGCCATTGTTTGGTGATGTCAGTGTTTGGTGATGTCAGTGTTTGGTGATGTCGGTGTTTGGTGATGTCGGTGTTTGGTGATGTCAGTGTTTGGTGATGTCAGTGTTTGGTGATGTCAGTGCTTGGTGATGTCAGTGATTGGCGATGTCAGTGTTATTCTGGAGGTATTGTTGTAGTCTTCATGAGAGGCCGTTAATAAAAGACAGGGCCCTGCGTTCCCATGGACCTTATGCCACCGTGTCTTTGTCGGAAGTGCGGCGGATCCTTGTATCAAGGTGTAAATTGAGGTTTGCCCGCACCTCTGATGAAGTTGTGGCATCGCAACAGCAGGAAGTACGAGGAAATTATTTCTGTTTTTTTAATCCTTTTAGGGTAATAAACATGATGGGATGCATGTGGGACCCAGAATCTCCTGGTTTGGCGGCCTACCAGTTCATGCTGATACGGAAGATGAACGAATAAATGTTCAACACTTCAGATGTGGGTTGTTGGCTGTTACAGAATGTCCTGTTACTGTGCTGCACATCTGCACTACAATCTGCTCAAACTCCAAACACATCCTGAACAGAAGGTTACGAACTAATCCCACATACTGGCTCTGATGATCGTGCCCTTGGTTTGATTCCCATGTATTAAGTTTGACCCCATCCAAAAGTTCAATGATCAAGAGAATTGAATAGTTTGCCATGAATAAAGGGATATTGTCATTTCGCTATGGAGCTATTATGGGAAGGTACGTTCGGTTCCTGGAAGTCCCATCAATATCCGATACTAAAAACTCCACTGTTTCCCTGCTGGAGAAGGTTCACATTACAAATTAAATACAGGTGTTATACAGGGCACTTGTGAAGCATAAGCACCGGCACGGGCCAGTTGGGCCGAATGGCCTGTTTCTGTGCTGGACATTCCATGTAATTCTATTGCAGTTAATGGAACTGATCCAGATTCATTTTCACTTCATCTGACAAACACCTTCCCTTCTCTTCTCTTCCCACCTTCCGAGATGGACTGGCTCCACACTGCGTGCAGTCCCAGCACAGAGCTTCACAGGGTGGGATCTCGGATCAGGGTGTGCAGGCTAGTCAAATTAATTACAATGAATGAATGGCAAATCACAGGCCTGCGAATCCACACCGTCAATCCTCATCCTCAGCCCGTCTCAGCAAACTCTGCCCCACAAGCACGAAAATAATTCACCCCTGCCTATGAATTGGGGGTCTGTTGTGTCAGGGTTGAGTGGAGTCAGTCGTTCCTGTAAGTGGCTCCCGTGTCCCTTACAGTCTGGAGTGGTCTCGCAATGGTCAAGATCTTCCTGATAGTGTGACCCAGGGAGATGGAGCCAAGTGTCCCACTTGACATATGAACCAGATATCGTAAAACACAGATGACCACACGCGCACTTCTCCAATCTCTCGAAAGACAAAGCTGACGGTCACTCTGGCAAAACAAGCCCGGAGACAAATTCAGGGCCCGGAATTTCCTGGGAGCTGTCCCTGCTTCAATGGCGTAATTTCACCGGATTTGGGGAACAGCCTCCAGCAATGCGTGAAATTACAGCGAGGAAATTCTGGGCCGAGAAGCTGGTTTATTTTAATGATTACAGGGGACTGAAGGAAAGGAGCGACCCCAAACTGGATCAAACACGTCCCATAGCAACACAGACATGCCGCGCTATCCTGAGCACTGGGTGGAAGATTCACTTTGTGGCGGATCGCCACCTAAACGGGCGCAATTCACTTTTCCGTCCGTGGACAATAAATCGGGCACCTTGCCTTTAAGGCGCATGCTGCCTTTAAGGCATGAAAAAAGGAGATGTGATTAAAAGCCATGTGTTCCACATATTGACTCGGCCTCAATTTGTGCTTCGCGGCAGCCACAACATTGGTGACCCCGACGCTCAGAACGTATTCCGAGCACTGCAATGGCGGACACGAACGCATTTCCGTGAAACTGCCGGAGTTTCGGGAAAACCAGCCCGAAGCCTGGTTCCTCCAAGCCGAGTCCCGATTCCGGCTGCGACTCATCACCACAGATGGGACGAAGTACGACTACCTCATCACATCACTCGGTAGCTCCACAGTTACGAAGGTCTGGACAGCGCTGCAGAACCCACCAGAGGAGGGCAAGTACGCACATCTTAAGGCCGCGCTCCTTAAAAAATTTACGGCCTCGACATACCAGCGAAACTGCCACCTCCTCGACCTTCCAGGCCTCGGTGATGCCTCACCGTCAGACCTCCTCTCCCACATGCTCTCCCTCACCGACGAGAGCCCACCCAGATCCCTCTTCCGCACGCTGTTCATCCGCCAGCTACCTCTCAGCATCCGCCCAGCGATCGTGGCGTCCGGCCTCACGGACCTGGAAGCCCTGGCCATTGAGGCCGACAAGCTGCTGTCTGCTCACTCCAGCCGCGACGTCACTCCGGACCTGGCAGCCACTGCCTGGGCGCGTCCCTCACCAACCACCACGCAGCCACAAGGCCCAGCCACCGGGTTCACGGGGCCTTCGCGCCCCACTAACCCGGGCCACTGTTACTACCACGCACGGTTTGGCGCCAGGGCACAATGGTGCACACCTCCCTGCTCTTTCAAGTCCGCCCCGTACCAGCCCCCGCGATGGCCGTGGGCCACGCGGGCTCCCTGCTGTACGTCACGGATGACAAAACCGGCCGCCGGTTCCTGTGCGACACTGGAGCTCAGCACAGCATCATCCCGGCCTCCTCCCTCGACATCCAAAAGGGCGAACGAGGACCGGCGCTGGCTGCTGCTAACGGCTCGGACATCCAGACGTACGGCACCCGCACAGTTACCCTCGACCTCGCTGGTCACCGCTACCGATGGGAGTTCATCACTGCCAAGGTGCTCTCCCCTCTCATTGGCGCAGATTTCCTGTGCGCCCACGGCCTACTGGTAGACATCCCTCGACACCGCCTCATGGACATGAACACCATTTCCCCCATCCTGGGTGCCATGGCCCCCCGTCAACCCGCCGACATGGCGTCACAGTGCCACGCCTGGGCCACGGATGACTACTCGGCACTCCTGGCCGAATTCCCGGCCCTTACCAATCCGACCTTCTCCGCGGAGGCTGCCAAACACGGGGTGGAACACTTCATCCCCACCACAGGCCCCCCAGTGTACGCCCACGCCCACAGGCTGGACCCGGCCAAACTGGAGATTGCGCGGACTGAGTTTGCCACCATGGAACAGCTTGGCATCATCCGCCGCTCCAACAGTCCCTTTGGCCTCCCCACTCCACATCGCCCCCAAACCAGGCGGGGGTTGGCGCCCCTGCGGGGATTACCGCCGCCTCAATGACGCCACCACCCCTGATCGGTACCCCGTGCCGCACATCCAGGACTTCTCGGCTAGACTGGCCGGCCGCTCAGTCTTTTCCAAGGTTGACCTGGTGCGCGGCTACCACCAAGTCCCCGTCCACCCCGCGGATGTCCCCAAGACGGCCGTAATCACCCCCTTCAGCCTTTTCGAGTTCCTGCGGATGCCCTTCGGCCTCAAAAACGCGGCCCAGGCATTCCAACGGCTCATGGACTCGGTCCTTCGGGACCTGAAGTTCCTGTTCGTCTACCTGGACGACATCCTGGTAGCCAGTTCCTCCAAGCAGGAACACCTCGAACACCTTCGCATCCTGTTCGGGCGCCTCAGCGACCACGGGCTCATCCTCAGCCCAGCCAAATGCCAGTTCGGCCTGGACAAGATCGACTTCCTCGGCCACCACATCACCCATGCTGGGACCATTCCCCTGCCCACCAAGGTGCAGGCCGTCCAACAATTTCCCCGCCCCACCACCATCAAAGGCCTCCAGGAGTTCCTCGGGATGGTGAATTTCTACAACCGCTTCATCCCGAAAGCGGCGTCCCTCATGAGGCCCCTGTATGAAGCCCTCTGGGGCAGGAGCGGCAAGATGGCGGTCGAATGGACGGCGGACGCGTCAGCCGCCTTCGACTCCACCAAGACCGCGCTCGCCAACGCCACCCTGCTCGCGCACCCACGGCCCAATGCCAGGGTAGCGCTCACCACGGATGCCTCCGACCACGCGGTCAGCGCCGTGTATGAGCAGTGGGTCGACGGTGCCTGGCAACCACTTGTCTTCTTCAGCCGCCAAATACGCCCCCCGGAGGTCAAGTACAGCACCTTCGACCGTGAGCTCCTCGCGCTTTTCCTGGCAGTCCGCCATTTTCGTTTTTTGCTGGAGGGCCACCCCTTCACTGCGTTTGTCGACCACAAACCCCTGACATTCGCAATGGCAAAGACAACCGAACCCTGGTCCGCCAGGCAGCAGCGCCAGCTCGCGGCAGTGTCCGAGTTCACCACGGACATCCAACACGTCTCTGGCCGAGACAATGTGGTAGCCGACTACCTCTCCCGCCCCGTCATCCACGCCGCACACCTAGCAGTCGACTACGCTCAACTCGCAGCAGACCAGATCACCGACCCTGATCTGCTCTCCGCACCTACCAACCTACCAGGGCTATGCCTGGCCGATGTCGCCTGTGGCCCGACCGCAGTCACGGTCAAGTGCGACGTATCCCTATGTCAATCTCGTCCCAGCATCCTGGCGCCGCCGGGTATTCGAGATTCTCCACAACCTCTCCCACCCCGGCGCCCGTGCATCCATCAAATTGGTAGCCAACCGCTTTGTGTGGCGCGGCCTTCACAAGGATATGCGTACTTGGGCCAACTCCTGCCTAGCCTGCCAACGGGCCAAGGTGCAGCAACACACGAAAGCACCCCTCGAGGAGTTTACCGTCCCTTCGCGTAGATTCGACCACATCCACGTGGACATTGTCGGGCCCCTGCCACCGTCGCAAGGCCACACGCACTTGCTGACCATCGTTGACCGCACCACGCACTGGCCCGAGGCAATTCCACTGACCTCTACCACTACCGCCGAAATCGCTAGAGCCTTTGTCAGCACCTGGGTCGCACGGTTCGGCGTCCCCTCCGACATGACGTCGGACAGAGGTCCGCAATTTACCTCTGAACTCTGGACCGCCGTCGCACGCAATCTCGGGGTGACCATTCACCGCACCACAGCGTACCACCCCCAAGCCAACGGACTGTGTGAGTGGTTCCACAGATCCTTGAAGGCATCTCTTCGAGCCAGCCTCCAGGACGGCGCATGGACCGACTGACTCCCGTGGGTCCTCCTTGGCCTGCGCACCGCGGTTAAAGAAGACCTCCACACATCGGCAGCAGAGCTCGTGTACGGTCAGCCGCTGCGCGTACCCGGCGAGTTCCTGCCCACCGCCACGACACCCTGGTCAGCCGACCAGCAACGCCACGACTTCGCCTCACCGGCGCTACAGTTCGCCCATTGCCCGACACGGCGAATTCACTTCACACGTCCCACTAAGCCTGCACCAGGCACAGTTTGTTTTCATCCGGCACGACGCCCACCGCGGACCCCTTCAACCTCCGTACGACGGGCCCTACAAGTTGCTACAGGCTGGGGACAAGTTTTTCACCCTGCAAGTGGGCGACAGGACCGAAAAAGTGTCGGTTGACCGACTCAAGCCAGCACACTCGGAGCCCGGTGAGCAGGTCCCTGTAGCTCGTCCATCGCCACGCGGGCGACGTGCCCTCAAGCCAGTTCACCCGGCTGCTCCACGCCCGGCCGTTCCACGTCCACCAGCGTCCTACAAGAGCCGCTCCAGCCGGCCCATCAGACCGCCGCACCGTCTTGTCCACACCTCCTAAGCGGATTCTGGGGGGAGCTGTGTGGCGGATCGCCACCTAAACGGGCGCAATCCACTTTTCCGTCCGTGGACAATAAATCGGGCACCTTGCCTTTAAGGCGCATGCTGCCTTTAAGGCATGAAAAAAGGAGATGTGATTAAAAGCCATGTGCTCCACATATTGACTCGGCCTCAATTCGTGCTTCGCGGCAGCCACAACAACTTGTTAGTTTATTTCCTTCCAGGTCAGTTTCTAGCTAGAAGAACCGATTGCTCCATCAGAATTCCCAGCTCAGCCTTGTTAGTCCTGACTGACTGCGAACCTGACTTTTTTCTCGTCTTTTTTTAGTTGTGAACCCAGGAAGCAGAATCTTGCCGATGAATCAAATCATCTCAGGCAAGTGTGAACAATAATTGAAATGTTCAAACTAACTTCCATTGTCTGAGGCCCGCTGGTTCAGACACCACATCTGAAGCCTAATCTCTATCTCCCAGTCCTGTTCTCCTGTGAATTGAACCCCTTGAAAGCTCAGTTTAACTCAATAGTGGAACATTTTACAATATCAAGCTGCCTCTGTGACAGTGTAGACAGAAGTCCCAAAATGTGACATTAGATATTGGAACACCAGCTATCTTTTTTTAGTAATTTTTGTTAACCCGTGCCTTGTGAATGAATGATGACTGGTCACTGATGATGCCAATTTGTTCAATTTAAGATTTAAGACCTTTAAGATTAATACAGTCACCACCTGCCCTCTGAAAAAGGATTTACTGCTGGGCTGAGGGCAGTGTTCTGTGGAAACTCAACTTGCCACTGCATGCCTGCCACCTGATCCAGCAGCACAGTGTACAGTCACACTGTGGAAAAACATTCTCATCATCAGCACACTGATGGAACACAAACAGAAAATAAAACAGCCACTCAGTAAAGCTCACACCAGATGCACAAGTTCAACTTCCCTCACAGCAATCTGAACAGGTAAGAACATAAGAAATAGGAGCAGGAGTCGGCCATTCGGCCCATCGAGCCTGCTCCGCCATTCAATAAGATCACTTTCCTGCACTATCCCCATATCCCTTGATTCCCTTAGTGTCCAAAAATCTATCGATCTCTGTCTTGAATATACTCAACGACTGAGCCTCCACAGCCCTCTGGGGTAGAGAATTCCAAAGATTCACCACCCTCTGAGTGAAGAAATTTCTCCTCATCTCAGTCCTAAATGGCCGACCGGTTATTCTGAGACTGTGACCCCTGGTTCTAGACTCCCCAGCCAGGGGAAACATCCTCCCTGTATCTACCCTGTCAAGCCCCTTAAGAATTTTATACATTTCAATGAGATCACCTCTCATTCTTCTAAACTCCAGGGAATATAGGCCTAGTCTACTCAATCTCTCCTCACAGGACAATCCCCGATCCCAGGAACCAGTCTGGTGAACCTTCGTTGCACTCCCTCTATGGCAAGTATATCCTTCCTTAGCTAAGGAGACCAAGACTGTACACAATACTCCAGGTGTGGTCTCACCAAGGCTCTATATAATTTCAGTAAGACTTCTTTACTCTTATACTCCAATCCTTTTGTAATAAAGGCTAACATACCATTTGCTTTCCTAATTGCTTGCTGTGCCTGCATGTTAACTTTCAGTGATTCGTGTACAAGGACACCCAGGTCCCTCTGAACACCAACATTTCTCAATATCTCACCATTTAAAAAATATTCTGCTTTTCTATTTTCCTACCAATGTGGATAACTTCACATTTCTCCACATTATATTCCATTTTCCATTCACTTAACCTGTCTATATCCCTTTACAGCCTCTTTGCGTCCTCCTCACAGCTTATTTTCCCTCCTCGCTTTGTATTGTCAGCAAACTTGGATACATTACACTCGGTCCCCTCATCTAAGTCATTGATATAGATTGTGAATAGCTGAGGCCCAAGCACTGATCCTTGCGGTACCCCACTAGTTACAGCCTGCCAACCCGAAAAATCATAGAATCATAGAATCATAGAAAGTTACAGCACGGAAGGAGGCCATTTCGGCCCATCGTGTCCGCAGCCGGCCAACAAAGAGCTATCCAGCCTATTCCCACTTCCCAGCTCTTGGTCCGTAGCCCTGCAGGTTAGAGCATCCCAAGTGCACATCCAAGTACTTTTTAAATGTGGTTAGGGTTCCTGCCTCTACCACCCTTTCAGGCAGTGAGTTCCAGACCCCCACAACCCTCTGGGTGAAGAAATTTCCCCTCAAATCCCCTCTAAACCTCCCCCCAATTACTTTAAATCTGTGCTCCTGGTTTTTGACAACTCTGCTAAGGGAAATAGGTCTTTTCTATCCACTTTATCTATGCCCCTCATAATTTTATACACCTCAATAAGGTCTCCCCTCAGCCTCCTCTGTTCCAAGGAAAACAGACCCAGCCTATCCAGTCTTTCCTCATAGCTAAGATTCTCTACTCCCAGCAACATCCTTGTAAATCTCCTCTGTACCCTCTCTAGTGCAATCACATCTTTCCTGTAATGTGGTGACCAGAACTGCACGCAGTACTCTAGCTGAGGCCTAACTAGTGTTTTATACAGTTGAAGCATAACCCCCCTGCTCTTATATTCTATGCCACGGCTAATAAAGGCAAGCATTCCGTATGCCTTCTTAACCACCTTATCTACTTGGCCTGCTACCTTCAGGGATCTGTGGACATGCACTCCAAGGTCCCTTTGTTCCTCTACACTACTCAGTGTCCTACCATTGAATGTGTATTCCCTTTCCTTGTTAGCCCTCCCCAAATGCATTACCTCACACTTCTCCAGATTGAATTCCATTTGCCACTGTTCTACCCACCTGACCAATTTATTGATATTGACCCGTTTATTCCTATTTTCTGTTTTCTGTCCATTAACCGATCCTCAATCTTGCTAGTATATTACCCCTAATCCCATGAGCCCTAATTTTGTTTAATAACCTCTTGTGTGGCACCTTATCGAATGCCTTCTGAAAATCCAAATACACCACATCCACTGGTTCCCCCATATCTACCCTGCTAGTTACAACCTCAAAAAACTCTAACAGATTTCTCAAACACGATTTCCCTTTCATAAATTTGTGTTGACTCTGCCTAATCATATGATGATTTTCTAAGTGCCCTGTTAGCATATCCCTAATAATGGATTCTAGCATTTTCCTTACTACTGATGTCAGGCTAACTGGTCTGTAGTTCCCTGTTTTCTCCCTCCCTCCTTTCTTTAATAGCAGGGTTACATTTGCTACCTTCTAATCCATGGGGACCGTTCTAAAATCTAGGGAATTCTGGAAGATCAAAACCAATGCATCCACTATCTCTTCAGCCACCTCTTTTAAAACCCTCGAATGTAGGCCATTAAGTCATGGGGATTTATTAGCTTTCAGTCCCATTAATTTCTCCAGTACTATTTCTTTACTAATACTAATTTCTTTACGTTCCTAATTTTCACTCGACCCTTGGTTCTCCACTATTTCCAGCAATGTTTTTTGTGTCTTATTCCGTGAGACGGATACAAAGTATTCGTTTAATTTCTCTGCCATTTCCTTATTCCCCATTATAATTTCTTCTGTCTCTGCCTGTAAGGGACCCACATTTACTTTCGGTAATCTCTTCCTTTTTACATACCTATAGAAGCTTTTACAATCTGTTTTTATGTCTCTTGCTAGTTTACTGTCATTCTTTTCTCTCTCTCTTTATCAATTTCTTGGTCATCCTTTGCTGAATTCTAAAATCCTCCCAATCCTCAGGCTCACTACTCTTTCTGGCCACATTGTAAACCTGTGTACTGAGTCTCTCCGTCTGGGTGCACAAAGCAAAAACAAAATACTGCAGATGCTGGAAATCTGAAATAAAAACAGTAAATCCTGGAAATACTCAGCAGGTCAGGCAGCATCTGTGGAGAGAGAAACAGAGTTAACGTTTCAGGTCGATGACCCTTCGTCAGAACTGGATGTAACAGATTTTAAACAAGTGCAGAGGCAGGGAAAGTGAGAGGGGAGGAAAGAACAAAAGGGAAGGTCTGCGATAGGGTGGAAGACAGGAGAGATTAAATGACAAAAGGGATGATTGTATAAAGCAAACAAAGATGGTAATTGGACAAGTAAAGAAACAAAAGATGGGTCTAGAAGAGGTGTAAATGGGAATAGCACAATCATCAATGGCTGCCATCTGTAAAAATGGGGGCGGTGGTTATGATCTCAAATTGTTGAACTCGATGTTGAGCCCAGAAGGCTGTAAAGTGTCTAATCGAAAGATGAGGTGCTGTTCCTCGAGGTTACATTGAGCTTCATTGGAACAGTGTAAGAGGCCGAGGACAGAGAGGTCTGAGTGGGAGTGGAGCGGAGAATTAAAGTGACAGGCGACCAGAAGCTCGGGGTCACCCTTACGGACTGAACGGAGGTGTTCCGCAAAGTGGTCACCCAATCTGCATTTGTAGAGGTCTCCCCAATGTAGAGGAGGCCACATCGTGAGCAGTGAATACAGTGTACTAAATTGCAAGAAGTACAAGATTTGTAATGTACCTTTCGATGCAGGAGCCTTTTCCAATCTGGCCGGCGGTGCAGAATGAGCGTGGACAGGCTGCCGACCATATTGGATGCTTGGGCCCAGTTCACTTCACACCTGTAAAATGGGCATGTGGCTGCAGTCTTTACCATCTTACAAGATGCACTGCAGCAACTCGCCTTGGGACAAACAACACATCCCAGGAACAAATAAGAAAAAAAATTGAGAGACAGAAGGGTTCTGATGGGAGTGAGGGGTGAAAGAAGCATTAGTGATTCAAGGAAGGGACAGGAAGAGAGATTTTGAGAGCCATTTTACTGATGGATAATAAATGCAGCCAGTCCCAGTCTCCCCCCGTCCCCCCGTCCCCCTGTCTCCCCGTCCCCCCGTCTTCCAGTCCCCCCCGTCCCCCCGTCCCCCCGTCCCCCCGTCCTCCTGTCCCCCCGTCCTCCCCCCGTCTCCCCGTCCCCCCGTCCTCCCCCCGTCTCTCCGTCGTCCCCTGTCTCCCCGTCCCCCGTCCCCCCGTCCTCCAGTCCCCCCGTCCCCCCGTCCCCCCGTCCTCCCCGTCCCCCGTCCCCCGTCTCCCCGTTCTCCTCTCCCGTCCTCCCTGTCCCCCGTCCCCCGTCTCCCCGTTCTCCCGTCCCCCCCAGTCTCCCCGTCCCCCAGTCCCCCCCGTCCCCCCCAGTCTCCCCATCCCCCAGTCCCCCCCGTCTCCCCATCCCCCAGTCCCCCCGTCCCCCCCAGTGACCCCCGTCCCCCCCAGTCTCCCCATCCCCCAGTCCCCCCCGTCCCCCCCTGTCTCCCCGTCCCCCAGTCCCCCCGTCCCCCTCAGGCCCCCCTTTCCCCAGTCCCCCCGTCTCCCCGTCTCCCCATCCCCCAGTCCCCCCCAGTCTCCCCGTCCCCCCCAGTCTCCCCGTCCCCCAGTGACCCCCGTCCCCCCCAGTCTCCCCATCCCCCAGTCCCCCCCAGTCTCCCCATCCCCCAGTCCCCCCCCGTCTCCCCATCCCCCAGTCCCCCCGTCCCCCCCAGTGACCCCCGTCCCCCCCAGTCTCCCCATCCCCCAGTCCCCCCCGTCCCCCCTGTCTCCCCGTCCCCCAGTCCCCCCGTCCCCCTCAGTCCTCCCCGTTCCCCAGTCCCCCCGTCTCCCCATCTCCCCATCCCCCAGTCCCCCCCAGTCTCCCCGTCCCCCCCAGTCTCCCCATCCCCCAGTCCCCCCCGTCCCCCCCAGTCTCCCCGTCCCCCAGTCCCCCCGTCCCCCCCAGTCCCCCCCGTTCCCCAGTCCCCCCGTCTCCCCGTCTCCCCATCCCCCGTCTCCCCGTTCTCCCATCTCCCCGTCCCCCCCAGTCTCCCCATCCCCCAGTCCCCCCGTCCCCCCCAGTCTCCCCGTCTCCCCGTCTCCCCGTTCTCCCGTCTCCCCGTCCCCCCCAGTCTCCCCGTCCCCCAGTCCCCCCCAGTCTCCCCATCCCCCAGTCCCCCCCGTCCCCCCAAGTCTCCCCGTCTCCCCGTCCCCCATCTCCCCGTCCCCCCGTCTCCCCGTCCCCCCGTCTCCCCGTCTCCCCATCCCCCCGTCCCCCCCAGTCCTCCCGTCCCCCAGGACCATCGCTGGGCCCAGGTGCCCTCTAACTGCTGCACTATGAGCACAGTTTTCCAGTCTTTGTGTATTTGTCGAAGAAACTTTCGGACATTTGTAGGAATGGACTCAGCGACTGTGGGATCGTGGCAGAGGCCGGGCCACGCACAGTTGCTGTGTGTTGCTGTTATATTTGTAAGCTCTGCCAACCCAACAATAAACCTCACACAAGCTGCATCACTTCCCAAAATTCTTACTTTTTTTAAGCAATAAACCATGTTGCCCTCTCACCCGTTCTGTGTTTGTCTGTCTCTGTCCTCTGCCCAACTGCGTGTCTCTTTCTGCTCATGTTTTGGTCTGTGTGTCTGCCTCCTCCATCCTCTCGCTCTCTCCTGCCTCCTCCATCCTCTCGCTCTCTCCTGCCTCCTCCATCCTCTCGCTCTCTCCTGCCTCCTCCATCCTCTCGCTCTCTCCTGCCTCCTCCATCCTCTCGCTCTCTCCTGCCTCCTCCATCCTCTCGCTCTCTCCTGCCTCCTCCATCCTCTCGCTCTCTCCTGCCTCCTCCATCCTCTCGCTCTCTCCTGCCTCCTCCATCCTCTCGCTCTCTCCTGCCTCCTCCATCCTCTCGCTCTCTCCTGCCTCCTCCATCCTCTCGCTCTCTCCTGCCTCCTCCATCCTCTCGCTCTCTCCTGCCTCCTCCATCCTCTCGCTCTCTCCTGCCTCCTCCATCCTCTCGCTCTCTCCTGCCTCCTTTTTCTGACTTGTCTGTCTCTCCTTTACTGCTTCTCTTTTCTCCCCTCTCCTTTATCTCTTCAAATCTTCTGTTTCTTTCTCCTACCCTCTCTCTGCTGCTTCTCTTCCTCATTCCCCTGCTTCTCTCTCTGTCTAGTTTGTCTCTTCTCTTTCCCCATTTCTTTTTCTAACCTTTGTCTTCCTCTCCTTTTTTAATCTGGGTCGGAGGAGCCTGAGGCCAGGAGGCAGTGGTGGAGTGAGGGGAAGCGAAGGTATAACTTGGATCCGGTGATGGCAATGACCAGGCTAATAGCCAGAAGAGGAATTAGGCCCGGTTCAGGATCCAGAAGAGGAGCAGGGAATGGTCCAGGAGCTGCTGGAGGAGCAGGGAAAGGTCCAGGAGCTGCTAGAGGAGCAGGGAATGGTCCAGGAGCTGCTGGAGGAGCAGGGAAAGGTCCAGGAGCTGCTGGAGGAGCAGGGAATGGTCCAGGAGCTGCTGGAGGAGCAGGGAAAGGTCCAGGAGCTGCTGGAGGAGCAGGGAATGGTCCAGGAACTGCTGGAGGAGCAGGGAATGGTCCATAGATGGAATGAACAGCTCTCCAGGAGCCAGTGGAAGTTGATCGCAGAGGTTGCTGAGGAAGTGGAAATCGATCATTTAAGAGCACAGGTCATCCAGGAGAGCCGAGTAATATGGCAAATCCAGGAGCCAATGGGGGAGTGGAGATTGCCGCAGGGAAATTCTAGGGGAGTTGGATTCACTGGAGTCAATTTCCACTGCCTTTGCCCGGTGTTAACGGGACGGTAACGGCCTCAGAATGGGGTCAGGAGCCATTAACACTGGCGGCCTACTGTCGGGTGTCCAAAGTGCCGCCTGATTCAGGCGACAGACCCCTTCCAATAGGATATCGAGATCCAGAGTCAGACTCTCTGGAACAGGACGAGAGTCAGAGGTTTAAAAATTCAATTAGTCCCGAAAGCAGGCGCGGGGTTGTGCGATCGGCCCGCGCCCATTGAAAGTAATGCAGGCAGCACACGACATCCTGCTGCGTGCTAATTATCATTATTGATGCGTACATCCCATCGCTGAGAGTGCTGCTCAGTGATTGCGCGCTCAGCAGGGAGCCCAAGTTCGTGCGAGGCTAGCTCTACTTAAAACTAGCCTCCACTTTTTAAAGGCAGTCTGCACTTCTTAAAGAAGAGGTGCATTCTCCATTCAGCAGCTGCTGGAACTGGTTGTCAAGGTAACTGTCACTCAGTTATGGCTCAACAGGAAGTGTACCAAGGTTCTCTGATGCAGCACTAGAGGCCTTAGTGTAGGGCGTAGAACAGAGTAGACAGGTCCTCTACCCGTAGGGGGCCATGAGGCCCTCCAGACACACACTGCGAAGGCAGTGGGAGTAGATAGCTGAAGTGGTCAAAGCCTGCAGTCTTGTCACGCTGACCTGGATCCAGTGCCGCAAAAAGTTTAATGACCTCACACGAGTGGTCAAGGTCAGTGAATGCATCTTCAAAAGCCATCTCCCACCAACTGCAACACTAGCCTCACACACTGCTCAATGCACCACACCCCCATTTCTCACCTACCAACGATCTCCAGCAATCACCACTCATACCTCATATTCATTGCTTCACCTCACCCGCACACACATACAACAGCTGCAAGCCTCACAGACACATCGCACAGCTTGCACACAATGCCAGCTATTCAACCATGACAGGCACATCACTGAAACACAAAGCACCACACTAACGGACACACTTCACCCAAACACATTGCACCACACTCACTGACACACATCACCCAAACACATTGCACCACACTCACTGACACACATCACCCAAACACATTGCGCCACACTCACTGACACACTTCACCCAAACACATTGCACCACACTCACTGACACACTTCACCCAAACACATTGCAATACACTCACTGACACACATCACCCAAACACATTGCACCACACTCACTGACACACACATCACCCAAACACAATGCACCACACTCACTGACACACTTCACCCAAACACATTGCATAGAAACATAGAAACATAGAAAATAGGTGCAGGAGTAGACCATTCGGTCCTTCGAGCCTGCACCGCCATTTAATGCGTTCATGGCTGAACATGCTACCTCAGTACCCCATTCCTGCTTTCTCGCCATACCCCTTGATCCCCCTAGTTGTGAGTATTATATCTAACTCCCTTTTGAATATATTTAGCGAATTGGCCTCAACAACCTTCTGTGGTAGAGAATTCCACAGATTCACCACTCTCTGGGTGAAGAAGTTTCTCCTCATCTCAGTCTTAAATGGCTTCCCCTTTATCCTTAGACTGTGACCCCTGGTTTTAGTTTTCCCTAACATTGGAAACATTCTGCCCGCATCTAATTTGTCTAAACCAGTCAGGATTTTAAACATCTCTATAAGATCCCCCCTCATTCTTCTGAACTCCAGAGGATACAAGTTCAGTTGATCCAGTCTTTCTTGATATGTCAGTCTGGCCATCCCAGGAATCAATCTAGTGAACCTTCGTTGCACTCCCTCAATAGCAAGAATGTCCTTCCTCAAGTTAGGAGACCAAAACTGCACACAATACTCCAGGTGTGGCCTCACCAAGGCCCTGTACAACTGTAGCATCACCTCCCTACTCCTGTACTCAAATCCCCTTGCTATGAAGGCCATCATGCCATTTGCTTTCTTGACTGCCTGCTGCACTTGCCTTCCCACCTTCAGTGACTGATGTACCATGACGCCCAGGTCTCGTTGCACCTCCCCTTTCCCTAATCTGCCACCATTCAGGTAATAGTCTGCCTCCCTATTTTTACCACCAAAGTGGATAACCTCACATTTATCCACATTGTACTTCATCTGCCATACATTTGCCCATTCACCCAACCTGTCCAAGTCACTCTGTAGCCTCCTAGCATCCTCCTCATTGTTCACACTGCCTCCCAATTTAGTGTCATCCGCAAATTTGGAGATATTACAATTAATCCCTTCGTCCAAATCATTAATATATAATGTAAACAGCTGGGGCCCCAGCACCGAACCCTGCGGTACCCCGCTGGTCACTGCCTGCCATTCTGAAAAGTACCCATTTACTCCTACTCTTTGTTTCCTGTGTGCCAAGCAGTTCTCAATCCACGTCAACACATTACCCCCAATCCCATGTGCTTTAACTTTGCACACCAATCTCTTGTGTGGGACCTTGTCGAAGGCCTTCTGAAAGTCCAAATACACCACATCTACTGGTTCCCCGCCATCCACCCTATTGGAAACATCCTCAAAAAATTCCAGAAGATTTGTCAAGCATGATTTCCCTTTCACAAATCCATCCTGACTTGGACCTATCATGTCGCCACTTTCCAAATGGTCTGTTATGACATCTTTAATAATTGATTCCATCATTTTACCCACCACCGATGTCAGGCTGACCGGTCTATAATTCCCTGCTTTCTCCCTCCCTCCTTTTTTAAAAAGAGGGGTTACATTAGCCACCCTCCACTCCTTCGGAACTGATCCAGAGTCTAAGGAATGTTGGAAAATGATCGTCAATGCATCCACTATTTCCAAGGCCACCTCCTTAAGTACTCTGGGATGCAGACCATCAGGCCCTGGGGATTTATCAGCCTTCAGTCCCATCAATTTCCCCAACACCTTTTCCCAACTGATAAGGTTTTCCCTCAGCTCCTCCCTCTTACCAGATCCTTTGATCTCTTTTATTTCCGGAAGGTTGTTTGTGTCCTCCACAGTAAACACCGAACCAAAGTACTTGTTCAATTGATCTGCCATTTCTTTGTTCCCCATTATGACTTCCCCTGTTTCTGACTGCAGGGGACCTACGTTTGTTTTTACTAACCTCTTTCTTTTTACATATTTATAGAATCTTTTGCAGTCCATTTTAATGTTCTCCGCAAGCTTCCTTTCATATTTTATTTTCCCTGCCCTAATCAAACCCTTCGTCCTCCTCTGCTGAGTTTTAAAGTTCTCCCAGTCCCCGGGTTTGCTGCTACTTCTGGCCAATTTGTATGCCACTTCCTTGCTTTTAATACTATCCCTGATTTCCCTTGTTAGCCATGGTTGAGCCACCTTCCCTTTTTTATTTTTACGCCAGACAGGGATGTACAATTGCTGTAGTTCATCCATGCGATCTCTAAATGTCCGCCATTGCCCTTCCATTGATAACCCCTTAAATATCGCTTGCCAATCTAACCTCGCCAATTCACGCCTCATACCCTCAAAGTTGCCCTTATTTAAGTTCTGGACCATGGTCTCTGAATTAACTGTTTCCTTCTCCATCCTAATGTAGAACTCCACCATACTATGGTCACTCTTCCCCAAGGGGCCTCGCACCACAAGATTGCTGATTAGTCCTTTCTCATTACACAACACCCAGTCCAGGATGGCCTCCCCTCGAGTTGGTTCCTCAACATATTGGTTTAGGGAAACCATCCCTTAAACACTCCAGGAAATCCTCCTCCACCGTATTGCTTCCAGTTTGAGTAGCCCAATCTATATGCATATTAAAGTCACCCATGATAACTGCTGCGCCTTTTTTGCATGCACCTCTGATTTCCTGTTTCATACCCTCCCCCACCTCACTACTACTGTTTGGAGGTCTGTACACAACCCCCACTAACGTTTTCTGCCCTTTGGTGTTCTGCAGCTCAATCCATATTGATTCCTCATCCTCCAAGCTAATGTCCTTCCTAGCTATTGCATTAATCTCTTTTTTAACCAGCAATGCTACCCCACCTCCTTTTCCTTTTATTCTATCCTTCCTGAATGTTGAATACCCCTGGATATTCAGTTCCCAGCCTTGATTGTTCTGGAGCCACGTCTCTGTAATTCCAATCACATGATATCCGTTAACATCAATTTGCACAGTCAATTCATCCACCTTATTACGGATACGCCTTGCATTAAGACACAGAGCCTTTAGGCTTGTTTTATTAACACCCTTTGTCCTTTTAGACTTATGATTTAGTATGGCCCTTTGTGTTTCTTGCCTTTGTTTACTCGGATTTCCCTTATTGTTTCTCACCCTTCTAACATTTGTTTCTGACTGCATATTACTTCCCCCTGTTTCGCTACATAGGTTCCCATTCCCCTGCCATATTAGTTTAAATCCTCCCGAACTGCCTTAGCAAATATTACCCCGAGGACATCGGTTCCAGTCCTGCCCAAGTGCAGACCGTCCCTTTTGTACAGGTCCCACTTCCCCCAGAACTGGTTCCAATGCCTCAGGTATTTGAATCCTTCCCTCCTGCACCACTGCTCAAGCCACGTATTTAATCTCGCAATCCTGTTCATGCTACTCTGATTAGCACGTGGCACTGGTAGCAACCCAGAGATTACTACCTTTGAGGTCCTACTTTTCAATTTAGCTCCTAGCTCCCTAAATTCTGCTTGTAGGACCTCTTCCCGCTTTTTACCTATATCGTTGGTATCTACATGCACCACGACAGCTGGCTCTTCACCCTCCCTTTCCAGAATGTTCTGCAGCCGCTCCGAGACATCCTTGACCCTTGCACCAGGGAGGCAACATACCATCCTGGAATCTCGGTTGTGGCCACAGAAACTCCTGTCTAATCCCCTTACAATTGAATCCCCTATCACTATAGCTCTACCACTCTTTTTCCCGCCCTGCTGTGCAGCAGAGCCAGCCATGGTGCCATGAACCTGGCTGCTGGTGCCTTCCCCTGGTAGGTCATTTCCCCCAACAGTATCCAAAACGGTATATCTGTTTTGGAGGGAGACGACCGCAGGGGACTCCTGCACTACCTTCCTGATATTGCCCTGCCTCTTGGTCACCCATTTACTGTCTGACCTAGCCTTTACCCGCGGTGTGTTCAACTCACTAAATGAGTAATCCACAAAGTTCTCGGCATCGTGGATGCTCCAGAGTGAGTCCATCCGCAGCTCCAGTGCCGCCATGCGGTCCATCAGGAGCTGCAGCTGGACGCACTTCTTGCACATATAGTTGTCAGGGACACTGGAAGTGTCCCTGATTTCCCACATAGCACAGGAGGAGCACGACACGGTTCCGAGATTTCCTGCCATGACTTAACCCTTATATTACTTTATTAAGTTAAGTCCCTGAAAACAAAATATAAATCGAACCTACCTTTTAAATTCCCTCTACACCTAAAGGTTAGAGGAGGTGGGAGACACTACTAGTGTAGTGTCTCGGGTTTAGCAACAGCTCCACCTATATACGGGTACCGATGAATTGGCTCCGCCCTCTGATTTTGACCCCTGCTGATTGATTAGAAAACTGGTTTCCACTGCCTGCTGTGCCAATTTACTGCTACTGCAGTGTAACCTTGTTTTACTCTTCTTAAACCAACAGAATCCCAAATAGTTAACTTTTCCCCTTCACTTAAACTGCTTAAGTATTCTTATCAAGAATGGTTTAAAGAGAACTAACAATTAAAGAACTACACCCACGTACCCAAACTCACAGCACTCTCTGCTGACTTGCACTCAGTGCTGGCTCGCACTCACTGACACACATCACCCAAACACATTGCACCACACTCACTGACACACATCACCCAAACACATTGCACCACACTCACTGACACACTTCACCCAAACACATTGCACCACACTCACTGACACACTTCACCCAAACACATTGCACCACACTCACTGACACACTTCACCCAAACACATTGCGCCACACTCACTGACACACATCACCCAAACACATTGCGCCACACTCACTGACACACATCACCCAAACACATTGCGCCACACTCACTGACACACTTCACCCAAACACATTGCACCACACTCACTGACACACTTCACCCAAACACATTGCACCACACTCACTGACACACTTCACCCAAACACATTGCACCACACTCACTGACACACTTCACCCAAACACATTGCAATACACTCACTGACACACTTCACCCAAACACATTGCACCACACACACTTCGTTAGGAAAAGGTGTAGTGCCAGAGGACTGGTGGATAGCTAACGTAATAACATATTTAAGAAGGGGTATAGAACATGTTCACGGAATTATAGACCAGTCAGCTTAACATCGGTGGTAGGAAAAATAATGGAATCCCGACTAAAGGAGAAAATAGAAGAACATCTAGAAATCAAAAATATAATAATGTTTACTAAATAATCAGCATGGATTTCAAAAGGGAAAGTCTTGCTTGAACAATCTCATTGAATATTTTGAAGAGGTAACAGAGAGAGTAGACAATGGTAATGCAGTAGATGTAATTTATCTGGATTTTCAAAAGGGCTTTGATAAGGTACCCCATAATAGACTGATGAACAAGGTCAGAGAATGCTGAGTCAGGGGAGAAGTAGCAGAATGGAGAGCTGGCTAGTTTCAAGACAGAAAGCAGAGAGTGGGGTAAAGGGTAGCTATTCACAGTGGCAGAAGGTGGGTAGTGGTGTTCCACAAGGATCAGTGCTGGGACCACTGCTGTTCACAAGTTACATTAACTATTTAGACTTTGGAATCAAAAACACAATTTCTAAATTTGCGGACTACACCAAATTGGGGGGATAGTAAATACTGAGGAGGACTGCAACAAATTACAGGAGGACATTAATAAACTTGCAGAATGTGCAAATAATTGGCAAATGAAGTTCAACACAAGAGTTGGAATAAATGGGTCTTTTTCCGAGTGGCAGGCAGTGACTAGTGGGGTACCGCAGGGATCGGTCCTTGGACCCCAGCTATTCACAGTATATATTAATGATCTAGACGAGGGAACTAGATGTAATATCTCCAAGTTTGCAGACGACACAAAGCTGGGTGGGCGTGTGTGCTGTGAGGAGGATGCCGAGAAACTCCAGGATGATTTGGACAGGTTGGGTGATTGGGCAGATGCATGGCAGATGCAGTATAATGTGGATAAATGCGAGGTTATCCACTTTGGTGGCAAAAACAGGAAGACAGATTATTATCTGAACAGCAATAGATTGGGAAAAGGGGAAGTGCAACAAGACCTGGGAGTCCTTGTGCACCAGTCGCTGAAGGTAAGCATGCAGGTGCAGCAGGCGGTTAAGAAGGCAAATGGTATGTTGGCCTTCATAGCGAGAGGATTCGAGTACAGGAGCAAGGATGTCTTGCTGCAGTTGTACAGGGCCTTGGTGAGACCACACCTTGAGTATTGTGTGCAGTTTTGGTGGCCTTATCTGAGGAAGGATGTTCTTGCCATAGAGGGAGTGCAGCGAAGATTCACCAGACTGATACCTGGGGTGGCAGGAATGACGTATGAAGAGAGATTGGGTCGATTAGGCTTATATTCGCTAGAGTTTAGAAGAATGAGAGGGGATCTCATTGAAACGTATAAAATTCTAACAGGACTAGACAGACTAGATGCAGGGAGGATCTTCCCGATGGCGGGGGAGTCCAGAACCAGGGGTCACAGTCTAAGGATAAGTGGTAAGCCATTTTGGACTGCGATGAGGAGGAATTTCTTCACCCAGAGAGTGGTGAACCTGTGGAATTCTCTACCACAGAAGGCAGTTGAGGCCAATTCATTAAATATATTCAAGAAGGAGTTAGATATATTTCTTAAGGCTAAAGGGATCAAGGGATATGGGGAGAAAGCAGGGACAGGGTACTGAATTTGGATGATCAGCCATGATCTCATTAAATGGCGGAACAGGCTAGAGGGGCCGAATGGCCTACTCCTGCTCCTATCTTCTATGTTTCTATGTTTCTATGTCCCTCATGGCAACATGGCTGTCATCATAAGAGTGCTGACCCCGAGTGGTGGGGTTGCGGAGGGGAGTCATCAGCCACTTGTGGAGCGGATAGCCCATGTCTTCGACCAACCACCATTGGGTTCAATGTGGTGGCTGGAAGATTCCTGGCATAGCGGACTGTCACAGGATCAACGCAAGGTTGGGATGGGAATAGGGCCATTAAGGGACAGACAGGATAATATCACAGTTAACAATAGAGAGATGGCAGAAATATTAAATAATTATTTTGCTTCGTTATTTACCAGGGAGATAGAACAGCTGGACATGCCATTGGATGATGTGATTAGTAATGAGATAAGGGCATTTAAATTAAAAAGAGGGGATATATTAAATAAATCAATCAAACTCAAAGAGGATAAAAGCCCTGGTCCGGATGGATTGCATCCGTGCATTTTAAAAGAATCTAGGGGAGAGATAGCTGAGGCATTACTACACATATTTAATAATTCGTTAGGAAAAGGTGTAGTGCCAGAGGACTGGTGGATAGCTAACGTAATAACATATTTAAGAAGGGGTATAGAACATGTTCACGGAATTATAGACCAGTCAGCTTAACATCGGTGGTAGGAAAAATAATGGAATCCCGACTAAAGGAGAAAATAGAAGAACATCTAGAAATCAAAAATATATTAATGTTTACTAAATAATCAGCATGGATTTCAAAAGGGAAAGTCTTGCTTGAACAATCTCATTGAATATTTTGAAGAGGTAACAGAGAGAGTAGACAATGGTAATGCAGTAGATGTAATTTATCTGGATTTTCAAAAGGGCTTTGATAAGGTACCCCATAATAGACTGATGAACAAGGTCAGAGAATGCTGAGTCAGGGGAGAAGTAGCAGAATGGAGAGCTGGCTAGTTTCAAGACAGAAAGCAGAGAGTGGGGTAAAGGGTAGCTATTCACAGTGGCAGAAGGTGGGTAGTGGTGTTCCACAAGGATCAGTGCTGGGACCACTGCTGTTCACAAGTTACATTAACTATTTAGACTTTGGAATCAAAAACACAATTTCTAAATTTGCGGACTACACCAAATTGGGGGGATAGTAAATACTGAGGAGGACTGCAACAAATTACAGGAGGACATTAATAAACTTGCAGAATGTGCAAATAATTGGCAAATGAAGTTCAACACAAGAGTTGGAATAAACGGGTCTTTTTCCGAGTGGCAGGCAGTGACTAGTGGGGTACCGCAGGGATCGGTCCTTGGACCCCAGCTATTCACAGTATATATTAATGATCTAGACAAGGGAACTAGATGTAATATCTCCAAGTTTGCAGACGACACAAAGCTGGGTGGGCGTGTGTGCTGTGAGGAGGATGCCGAGAAACTCCAGGATGATTTGGACAGGTTGGGTGATTGGGCAGAAGCCTGGCAGATGCAATATAATGTGGATAAATGCGAGGTTATCCACTTTGGTGTCAAAAACAGGAAGGCAGATTATTATCTGAATGGCAATAGATTGGGAGAAGGGGAAGTGCAACGAGACCTGGGTGTCCTTGTGCACCAGTCGCTGAAGGTAAGCATGCAGGTGCAGCAGGCGGTTAAGAAGGCAAATGATATGTTGGCCTTCGAAGCGAGAGGGTTTGAGTACAGGAACAAGGATGTCTTGCTGCAGTTGTACAGGGCCTTGGTGAGACCACACCTTGAGTATTGTGTGCAGTTTTGGTCGCCTTATCTGAGGAAGGAGGTTCTTGCCATGGAAGGAGTTCAGCGAAGATTCACCAGGCTGATACCTGGGATGGCAGGAATGACGTGTGAGGAGAGATTGAATCGATTGGGCTTATACTCGCTGGAGTTTAGAAGAATGAGAGGGGATCTCATTGAAACTTATAAAATCTGACAGGAATGGACAGACTAGATGCAGGAAGGATGTTCCCGATGGTCGGGGAGTCCAGAAACAGGGGTCACAGTCTAAGGATAAGGGGTAAGCCATTTAGGACAGAAATGAGGAGGAATTTCTTCACCCAGAGAGTGGTGAACCTGTGGAATTCTCTACCACAGAACGCAGTAGAGGCCAATTCATTAAATATATTCAAGAAGGAGTTGGATATATTTATTAAGGCTAAAGGGATCAAGGGATTTGGGGAGAAAGCAGGGACAGGGTTCTGAATTTGGATGATCAGCCATGATCATATTGAATGGCGGAGCAGGCTAGAGAGGCCGAATGGCCTACTCCTCCTCCTATCTTCTATGTTTCTATGTTTCTATGTAACACAGACAAATGTGAGGTATTACATTTTGGTAGGAAGAATAGGGAGGTCGCTTATCACTTGGAAGGTGCGAGTCTAGGTGGGGTAGAGGAACAAAGGGATCTCGGAGAACAAATACACAAATCACTAAAAGTTGCGACACAGGTTAGCAAGGCCATAAAAAAAGCAAACCAGGCACTAGGGTTTATTTCTAGAGGGATTGAATTGAAAAGTAGGGAAGTTATGCTAAACCTGTATTGAACCTTGGTTAGACCACACTTGGATTACTGCGTGCAGTTCTGGTTGCCATATTATAAAAAGGATATAGAGGCACTGGAGAGGGTGCAGAGAAGATTTACAAGGATGATACCAGAAATGCGAGGGTATACATATCAGGAAAGGATGAATAGGCTGGCTCTCCTTTCTCTTGAAAGAAGGATGAGGGGTGACCTAATAGAGGTCTTTAAAATTATGAAAGGTTTTGATAGAGTGGATACAGAGAGAATATTTCCACTTGTGGGGAAGAGCATAACTAAAGAAAGAAAGACTTGCATTTATATCTTCTTCTTAGGCTCTTAGGCAGTCCCTCGGAACCGAGGATGACTTGCTTCCACACGAAAAATGAGTTCTCAGGTGACCGATGAGTCCAATGCAGGACCTACAGTCTCTGTCACAGGTGAGGCAGACAGTGGTTGAAGGGGCGGGTGGGTGGGGTGCTTGGGTTGACGTGCACTCCTTGCGCTGGCTCCCGGCGAAGAGACTCGAGGTGTTCGGCGCCTTCCCGGATGCTTCTCATCCACTTTGTGCGGTCTTGGGCCAGGGATTCCCAGGTGTCGGTGGGGATGTTGCACTTTTTCAAGGAGGCTTTGAGGGTGTCCTTGAAGCGTTTCCTCTGCCCACCTGGGGCTCTCTTGCCGTACCGGAGCTCCGAGTAGAGCGCTTGTTTTGGGAGTCTCGTATCGGGCATGCAGACAATGTGACCCGTCCATCGGAGCTGATCGAGCATGGTCAAAGCTTCGATGCTGGGGATGTTGGCCTGAGCAAGAACACTGACGTTGGTGCGCCTATCCTGCCAATGGATTTGCAGGGTCTTGCGGAGGCAGCGTTGGTGGTACCTCTCCAGTGCTTTGAGGTGCCTGCTGTACATGGTCCATGTCTCTGAGGCATACAGCAGGGCGGGTGTCACTGCTGCTCTGTAGACCATGAGCTTAGTGCCTAGTTTGAGGTCCTGGTCTTCAAACACTCTCTTCCTCAGGCGACCGAAGGCTGCACTGGCACACTGAAGGCGGTGTTGGACTTCGTTGTCGACGTCTGCCCTTGTTGACAGTAGACTCCCGAGGTATGGAAAGTGGTCCACGTTGTCCAAGGCCTTGTCATGGATTTTGATAATTGGGGGGCAATACTGTGTGGCGGGGGCAGGTTGGTAGAGGACCTTTGTCTTACGGATGTTTAGTGTAAGGCCCATGCTCTCGTATGCTTCGGTGAAGATGTTGACGATGGTTTGGAGTTCGACCTCCGAGTGAGCGCAGACGCAAGCGTCGTCTGCATACTGTAATTCGACGACAGAGGATGGGACGACCTTGGATCTGGACTGGAGGCGACGGAGGTTGAACAGTTTCCCGTTTGTTCTGTAGATTAGCTCCACTCCAGCAGGGAGCTTACTGAGGGTGAGATGGAGCATTGCAGCAAGGAAGATCGAGAAGAGCGTTGGTGCGATGACACAGCCTTGCTTGACCCCGGTCCGTACGTGAATTGGGTCTGTGGTGGAACCGTTGGTCAGGATCACGGCTTGCATGTCATCGTGCAGCTGACAGAGGATGGTGACAAACTTTTGAGGGCAGCCGAATTTGAGGAGGACACTCTATAATCCCTCACAGTTGACAGTGTCGAAGGCCTTTGTGAGATCAAAGAAGGCCATATACAGCGGTTGGTGCTGTTCCCTGCATTTCTCTTGTAATTGATTTGCGGTGAAGATCATGTCCATTGTGCCCCTTAGTGGGCAGAATCCGCATTGCGACTCTGGGAGGAGCTCTTCGGCCACTGGGAGAAGGCGATTGAGGAGGATTCTTGCGATGACTTTCCCTGTGGCAGACAGCAGGGAAACTCCTCTGTAATTACCGCAATCAGACGTGTCACCTTTCTTGAAGATGGTCACAATTACGGCATCTCTGAGATCCCCTGGCATGCTCTCCTCCTTCCATATAAGAGAAATAAGTTCATGAATTCGTGCCAGTAGTGCTTCTCCGCCATGCTTTAGTGCCTCGGCGGGGATTCCATCTGCTCCTGAGGCCTTGTTGTTCTTCAGTTGTTGGATGGCCTTTTCAACCTCATGCCGGGCTGGGGTTGTGCTGAGATGGTGGCGTTATGTTTGTGTGTGTGTGCTAGACCGTTATAGCAGAGCCTGGTCTCCAATTGTCTTGGATCCCCTTGCCATTGGACCAAGACCTTGCTCTGTCAAGCCCGTGTGGTAGCTGATGTGCAACGGCCACCCCACGTTAAAAGAATTCACGCCCAGGCATCTTCCCCCCTATAAATGAAGTTCGGGACCTGGAATGTCAGGACCCTCATGGACAACCACAACAGCGACAGACCGGAACGACGTACTGCTATCGTTGCCTGGGAGCTCAGACGTTTCGACATCGACATCGCCGTCCTAAGTGAGACCCGGCGGGCAGGAGAAGGCCAGCTCAAGGAGCAAGGCGGTGGCTACACCCTGGAACAGGACCGGAGTCAGACTCCAGAGAACAGGGCCAGAGTCAGACTCCCTGGAACAGGACCAGAGTCAGACTCCCTGGAACAGGACCAGAGTCAGACTCCAGAGAACAGGACCACAGTCAGAATCCTGAGAACCGGACCAGAGTCAGACTCCAGAGAACAGGACCAGAGTCAGACTCCCTGGAACAGGATCAGAGTCAGACTCCAGAGAACAGGACCAGAGTCAGACTCCCTGGAACAGGACCAGAGTCAGACTCCAGAGAACAGGACCAGAGTCAGACTCCCTGGAACAGGATCAGAGTCAGACTCCAGAGAACAGGACCAGAGTGAGACTCCAGAGAACAGGACTAGAGTGAGACTCCAGAGAACAGGCCCAGAGTCAGACTCCCTGGAACAGGACCAGAGTCAGACTCCAGAGACCAGGACCAGAGTCAGACTCCAGAGAACAGGACCAGAGTCAGACTCCAGAGAACAGGACCAGAGTCAGACTCCAGAGAACAGGACCAGAGTCAGACTCCCTGGAATAGGACCAGAGTCAGAATCCAGAGAACAGGACCAGAGTCACACTCCAGAGAACAGGACCAGAGTCAGACTCCAGAGAACAAGACCAGAGTCAGACTCCAGAGAACAGAACCAGAGTCAGACTCCCCGGAACAGGACCAGAGTCAGAGTCCCTGGAACAGGACCAGTGTCAGACTCCCTGGAACAGGACCAGAGTCAGACTCCCTGGTACAGGGCCAGAGTCAGACTCCCTGGAACAGGACCAGAGTCAGACTCCAGAGAACAGGACCAGAGTCAGACACAAGAGAACAGGACCAGAGTCAGACTCCCTGGAACAGGATCAGAGTCAGACTCCAGAGAACAGGACCAGAGTGAGACTCCAGAGAACAGGACTAGAGTGAGACTCCAGAGAACAGGCCCAGAGTCAGACTCCCTGGAACAGGACCAGAGTCAGACTCCAGAGACCAGGACCAGAGTCAGACTCCAGAGAACAGGACCAGAGTCAGACTCCAGAGAACAGGACCAGAGTCAGACTCCAGAGAACAGGACCAGAGTCAGACTCCCTGGAATAGGACCAGAGTCAGAATCCAGAGAACAGGACCAGAGTCACACTCCAGAGAACAGGACCAGAGTCAGACTCCAGAGAACAAGACCAGATTCAGACTCCAGAGAACAGAACCAGAGTCAGACTCCCCGGAACAGGACCAGAGTCAGAGTCCCTGGAACAGGACCAGTGTCAGACTCCCTGGAACAGGACCAGAGTCAGACTCCCTGGTACAGGGCCAGAGTCAGACTCCCTGGAACAGGACCAGAGTCAGACTCCAGAGAACAGGACCAGAGTCATACTCCAGAGAACAGGACCAGAGTCAGACTCCCTGTAACAGGACCAGAGTCAGACTCCCTGGAACAGGACCAGAGACAGACTCCCTGGAACAGGACCAGAGTCAAACTCCAGAGAACAGGACCAGAATCAGACTCCCTGGAACAGGACCAGAGTCAGACTCCAGAGAACAGGACCAGAGTCAGACTCCCTGGAATAGGACCAGAGTCAGAATCCAGAGAACAGGACCAGAGTCACACTCCAGAGAACAGGACCAGAGTCAGACTCCAGAGAACAAGACCAGAGTCAGACTCCAGAGAACAGAACCAGAGTCAGACTCCCCGGAACAGGACCAGAGTCAGAGTCCCTGGAACAGGACCAGTGTCAGACTCCCTGGAACAGGACCAGAGTCAGACTCCCTGGTACAGGGCCAGAGTCAGACTCCCTGGAACAGGACCAGAGTCAGACTCCAGAGAACAGGACCAGAGTCATACTCCAGAGAACAGGACCAGAGTCAGACTCCCTGTAACAGGACCAGAGTCAGACTCCCTGGAACAGGACCAGAGACAGACTCCCTGGAACAGGACCAGAGTCAAACTCCAGAGAACAGGACCAGAATCAGACTCCCTGGAACAGGACCAGAGTCAGACTCCCTGGAACAGGATCAAAATCAGACTCCCTGGAACAGGACCAGAGTCAGACTCCAGAGAACAGGACCAGAATCAGACTCCCTGGAACAGGAACAGATTCAGACTCCCTGGAATAGGATCAGAGTCAGACTCCAGAGAACAGGACCAGAGTCAGACTCCAGAGAACAGGACCAGAGTCAGACTCCCTGGAACAGGACCGGAGTCAGACTCCAGAGAACAGGACCAGAGTCAGACTCCCTGGAACAGGACCAGAGTCAGACTCCAGAGAACAGGACCAGAGTCAGACTCCAGAGAACAGGACCAGAGTCAGACTCCCTGGAACAGGACCAGAGTCAGACTCCAGAGAACAGGACCAGAGTCAGACTCCAGAGAACAGGACCAGAGTCAGATTCCAGAGAACAGGACCAGAGTCAGACTCCCTGGAACAGGAGCAGAGTCAGACTCCCTGGAACAGGACCAGAGTCAGATTCCCTGGAACAGGACCAGAGTCAGACTCCATAGAACAGGACCAGAGTCAGACTCCAGAGAACAGGACCTGAGTCAGACTCCAGAGAACAGGACCAGAGTCAGACTCCAGAGAACAGGACCAGAGTCAGACTCCAAAGAAGAGGACCAGACTCAGACTCCCTGGAGTAAGACCAGAGTCAGAATCCCTGGAACAGGACCAGAGTCAGACTCCCTGGAACAGGATCAGAGTCAGACTCCCTGGAACAGGACCAGAGTCAGACTCCAGAGAACAGGACCAGAGTCAGACACAAGAGAACAGGACCAGAGTCAGACTCCCTGGAACAGGATCAGAGTCAGACTCCCTGGAACAGGACCAGAGACAGACTCCAGAGAACAGGCCCAGAGTCAGACTCCCTGGAACAGGACCAGAGTCAGACTCCAGAGAACAGGACCAGAGTCAGACTCCAGAGAACAGGACCAGAGTCAGACTCCCTGGAACAGGACCAGAGTCAGATTCCAGAGAACAGGACCAGTGTCAGACTCCAGAGAACAGGACCAGAGTCAGATTCCAGAGAACAGGACCA
Organism: Squalus acanthias; assembly: GCA_030390025.1. NCBI lineage: Eukaryota > Metazoa > Chordata > Chondrichthyes > Squaliformes > Squalidae > Squalus > Squalus acanthias. The sequence continues at coordinate 270,615 of JASTWF010000560.1, forward strand.
GAGTCAGACTCCCTGTAACAGGACCAGAGTCAGACTCCCTGGAACAGGACCAGATTCAGACTCCAGAGAACAGGACCAGAGTCAGACTCCCTGGAACAGGAGCAGAGTCAGACTCCAGAGAACAGGACCAGAGTCAGACTCCCTGGAACAGGAGCAGAGTCAGACTCCCTGGAACAGGACCAGAGTCAGACTCCCTGGAACAGGACCAGAGTCAGACTCCATAGAACAGGACCAGAGTCAGACTCCATAGAACAGGACCAGAGTCAGACTCCAGAGAACAGTTGATAAAGCAGTTCGGGAGCATTTAAACTAGTATGGCAGGGGGCTAGAAACCCATGTAGTGAAATAGAGGAAAGTGAAAGGCAGACAGAAATAAATGGTAAAAAGGAGAGGAACAAAAAACAAAGGGCCAAACTAATTCATAAAAAATGTGAGCATAAAAAAAGCCTGAGGGTTTTATACCTTAATGCGAGAAGCATCAGGAACAAGGTAGATGAATTAGCTGTGGAAATAGAGGTTAATAATTATGATCTAATTGGGATTACGGAAACATGGTTGCAGGGTGAGCAGGGCTGGGAGCTTAACATACAGGGGTATTCAGTATTTAGGAAGGATCGACAAAAAAGAAAGGGAGGAGGGGTAGCATTGCTGGTAAAAGAGGGGATAAATGCAATTGAAAGGAAGGATATTAACTCAGTTAATACAGAATCTATATGGGTGGAGCTAAGAAATAGCGAGGGGCGAAAAACATTAATAGGAGTGGTATATAGGCCTCCAAATAGTAAAATAGAGGTTGGGGAGGGCATCACGAGGGAAATTAGAGAAGCGTGCAATAAGAGCACAGCTGTCATCATAGGTGACTTTAACTTACATATAGATTGGACTAGCCTAATCAGTAAAAATAATGAGGAGGAGGAATTCCTTGAGTGTTTAAGGGATGGTTATCTGGATCAATATGTCGAGGAACCAACTCGGGAACAGGCTATATTGGACTGGGTACTGTGCAATGAGAAGGGACTAATTAGTAATCTTGTTGTACGGGGACCCTTGGGTCAGAGCGATCATAACATGATCGATTTCTCACTCGAAATGGAGAGCGAAGAAATTGACTCAGAGACTCAGGTCCTGAATTTAAACAAGGGGAATTATGATGCCATTAGACGGGAACTGAGTAGGTCTGATTGGACAACGTTCCTGGGAGGACTGGAGGTAGATAAACAATGGCAAGCATTTAAAGATAGAATGACAAAATTGCAAAAATTGTTTATACCAATCTGGCATAAAAGGAAATCTAAAAAGGTGACTCAACCGTGGATAACAGGGGAAATTAGAGACAGCATAAAATCCAAAGATAGGGCGTATAAAATAGCCAAAAAACGCGCCAGAGCGGAAGATTGGGAACAGTTTAAGATAGAGTAAAGGAGGGCAAAGGGCTTAATCAAGAAGGGCAAAATAGCTTACGAAAGCAAGCTGGCGGAAAATATAAAAACTAACTCCAAAAGCTTTTATAAGTATATCAAGAGGAAAAGACTGGTGAAAACCAAAGTTGGTCCATTGCAGTCAGATACGGGGGAATATATAATGGGAAATAAGGAAATGGCAGACCAACTAAATGCATACTTTGGGTCAGTCTTTACGAAGGAAGACACAAAAAACCTCCCTGGGATATCGGGAAAAATAGGGACATTGGCAAAGGAGGAACTGACGCAAATCAATATCTCTAAGGATATGGTGTTAAGGAAGCTAAAGGGATTGAAGGCGGACAAATCCCCAGGGCCTGATAACATGCATCCTAGGGTACTGAAGGAGGTGGCCCTAGAGATAGCGGATGCACTAAGCATGATTTTTCAGAATTCATTAGACTCGGGAACAGTGCCCATGGATTGGAGGGTAGCTAACGTTACCCCACTATTCAAAAAGGGGGGTAGGGAAAAAGCAGGTAATTACAGACCTGTAAGCCTTACATCAGTTGTGGGCAAAATGCTGGAGTCCATCATTAAGGATGAAATAGCCGAGCACTTAGCAAATGGGGACAGGATAGGACAGAGTCAACATGGATTTACAAAGGGTAAATCGTGCTTGACTAATCTATTGGAATTTTTTGAGGGAGTAACTGGTAAAATAGATGGGGGAGAGCCAGTAGATGTGGTGTACCTGGACTTCCAAAAGGCCTTCGATAAGGTCCCACATAAAAGATTAGCATGGAAAATTGAAGCTCATGGGATAAAGGGGAAAGTATTGACGTGGATAGAGAACTGGCTGTCAGATAGAAAACAGAGAGTTGGAATAAACGGCTCATTTTCTGAATGGCAGGCAGTAACAAGTGGGGTACCACAGGGATCTGTCCTGGGTCCCCAGCTGTTCACAATTTATATTAATGACCTGGATCAGGGAGTCGAATGCAGCATTTCCAAATTTGCAGACGACACTAAACTAGGAGGGGGGGTGGGCTCAGAGGAGGAGACCAGGAAGCTCCAGAGCGATTTGGACAGACTGGGTGATTGGGCGGATAAATGGCAGATGCACTATAATGTGGACAAGTGCGAAGTTATCCACCTTGGGTGCAGGAACGGGAGGGCAAATTATTATTTAAATGGCAATAAATTGGGAGAGGGGGAAGTACAGAGAGACCTGGGTGTTCTTGTACACCAGTCACTGAAGGCGAGCATGCAGGTGCAACAGGCGGTCAAGAAGGCAAACGGTATGCTGGCCTTCATAGCAAAAGGGTTGGAATACAGGAACAGGGATACCTTGCTGCAGCTGTACAGGGCACTGGTGAGACCACACCTCGAGTACTGTGTACAGTTTTGGTCGCCTCATCTGAGGAAAGATGTTCTTGCCATGGAGGGGGTGCAGCAGCGATTCACCAGGCTGATACCAGGAATGGCGGGATTGACCTATGAGGAGAGACTATGTAGTTTAGGGATGTACACACTGGAGTTTAGAAGATTGAGAGGGGACCTCATAGAAGTGTATAAAATTCTGACAGGTCTAGACAGATTAGATGCAGAAGGAATGTTTCCCTTGGCGGGTGAGAACAGAACTAGAGGACATAATTTAAGGATAAGGGCTAAACCATTTAGGACAGAAATGAGGGGGAATTTCTTCACTCAGAGAGTGGTGAACCTGTGGAACTCATTGCCACAGAGGGCAGTGTACGCCAGCTCATTAAATATATTTAAGAGGGAATTAGATATATTTCTACAGGCAAAAGGGGTTAAGGGTTACGGAGAGAAGGCGGGGACGGGATACTGAATTGAAGGATCAGCCATGATCTCATTAAATGGCGGAGCAGGCTCGAAGGGCCGGATGGCCTACTCCTGCTCCTATCTTCTATGTATGTATCTATGTAACAGGACCAGAGTCAGACTCCAGAGAACAGGACCAGAGTCAGACTCCAGAGAACAGGACCTGAGTCAGACTCCAGAGAACAGGACCAGAGTCAGACTCCAGAGAACAGGAACAGAGTCAGACTCCCTGGAACAGGACCAGAGTCAGACTCCCTGGAACAGGACCAGAGTCAGACTCCAGAGAACAGGACCTGAGTCAGACTCCAGAGAACAGGAACAGAGTCAGACTCCCTGGAACAGGACCAGAGTCAGACTCCAGAGAACAGGACCTGAGTCAGACTCCAGAGAACAGGACCAGAGTCAGACTCCAGAGAACAGGACCAGAGTCAGACTCCAAAGAAGAGGACCAGAGTCAGACTCCCTGGAACATGACCAGAGTCAGACTCCAGAGAAAAGGACCAGAGTCAAACTCCCTGGAACAGGACCGGAGTCAGACTCCAGAGATCAGGATCAGAGTCAGACTCCCTGGAACATGACCAGAGTCAGACTCCAGAGAACAGGACCAGAGTCAGACTCCCTGGAACAGGAGCAGAGTCAGACTCCCTGGAACAGGACCAGAGTCAGACTCCCTGGAACAGGACCAGAGTCAGACTCCAGAGAACAGGACCGGAGTCAGACTCCAGAGAACAGGACCAGAGTCAGACTCCAGAGAACAGGACCAGAGTCACACTCCATAGAACAGGACCAGAGTCAGACTCCATAGAACAGGACCAGAGTCAGACTCCAGAGAACAGGACCAGAGACAGACTCCCTGGAACAGGATCAGAGTCAGACTCCAGAGAACAGGACCAGAGTCAGACTCCAGAGAACAGGACCAGAGTCAGACTCCAGAGAACAGGACCAGAGTCAGACTCCCTGGAACAGGACCAGAGTCAGACTTTGAGAACAGGACCAGAGTCAGTCTCCAGAGAACAGGAACAGAGTCAGACTCCCTGGAACAGGCCCAGAGTCAGACTCCCTGGAACAGGACCAGAGTCAGACTTTGAGAACAGGACCAGAGTCAGACACAAGAGAACAGGACCAGAGTCAGACTCCCTGGAACAGGCCCAGAGTCAGACTCCCTGAAACAGGACCAGAGTCAGACTCCCTGAAACAGGACGAGAGTCAGACTCCAGTGAACAGGACCAGAGTCTGACTCCCTGGAATAGGACCAGAGTCAGACTCCAGTGAACAGGACCAGAGTCAGGCTCCCTGGAACAGGACCGGAGTCAGACTCCAGTGAACAGGGCCAGAGTCAGACTCCAGAGAACAGGACCAGAGTCAGACTCCCTGGAACAGGACCAGAGTCAGACTCCCTGGCACAGGACCAGAGTCAGACTCCAGAGAACAGGACCAGAGTCAGACTCCAGAGAACAGGACCAGAGTCAGACTCCCTGGAACAGGACCAGAGTCAGACTCCCTGGAACAGGACCAGAGTCAGACTCCCTGGAACAGGACCAGAGTCAGACTCCCTGGAACAGGATCAGAGTCAGACTCCAGAGAACAGGACCAGAGTCAGACTCCCTGGAACAGGACCAGAGTCAGACTCCAGAGAACAGGACCAGAGTCAGACTCCAGAGAACAGGACCAGAGTCAGACTCCAGAGAACAGGACCAGAGTCAGTCTCCAGAGAACAGGACCAGAGTCAGACTCCAGAGAACAGGACCAGAGTCAGACTCCAGAGAACAGGACCAGAGTCAGACTCCCTGGAACAGGACCAGAGTCAGACTCCCTGGAACAGGACCAGAGTCAGCCTCCCTGGAACAGGTTCAGAGTCAGACTCCAGAGAACAGGACCAGAGTCAGACTCCAGAGAACAGGACCAGAGTCAGACTCCCTGGAACAGGACCAGAGTCAGACTCCCTGGAACAGGTTCAGAGTCAGACTCCAGAGAACAGGACCAGAGTCAGACTCCAGAGAACAGGACCAGAGTCAGACTCCATAGAACAGGACCAGAGTCAGACTCCAGAGAACAGAACCAGAGTCAGACTCCCTGGAACAGGACCAGAGTCAGGCTTCCTGGAACAGGACTGGAGTCAGAATCCAGAGAACAGGGCCAGAGTCAGACTCCCTGGAACAGGACAATAGTCAGACTCCCTGGAACAGGACCAGAGTCAGACTCCCTGGAACAGGATCAGAGTCAGACTCCCTGGAACAGGACCAGAGTCAGACTCCAGAGAACATTACCAGAGTCAGACTCCAGAGAAGGGGACCAGAGTCAGACTCCCTGGAACAGGACCAGATTCAGACTCCAGAGAACAGGACCAGAGTCAGACTCCCTGGAACAGGACCAGAGTCAGACTCCCTGGAACAGGACCAGAGTCAGACTACAGAGAACAGGACCAGAGTCAGACTCCAGAGAACAGGACCAGAGTCAGACTCCAGAGAACAGGACCAGAGTCAGACTACAGAGAACAGGACCAGAGTCAGACTACAGAGAACAGGACCAGAGTCAGACTCCAGAGAACAGGACCAGAGTCAGACTCCAGAGAACAGGACCAGAGTCAGACTCCAGAGAACAGGACCAGAGTCAGACTACAGAGAACAGGACCAGAGTCAGACTCCCTAGAACAGGACCAGAGTCAGACTCCAGAGAACAGGACCAGAGTCAGACTCCAGAGAACAGGACCAGAGTCAGACTCCAGAGAACAGGACCAGAGTCAGACTCCCTGGAGCAGGACCAGAGTCAGACTCCAGAGAACAGGACCAGAGTCAGACTCCAGAGAACAGGACCAGAGTCAGACTCCAGAGAACAGGACCAGAGTCAGACTCCCTGGAACAGGACCAGAGTCAGACACCCTGGAACAGGACCAGAGTCAGACTCCAGAGAACAGGACCAGAGTCAGACTCCCTGGAACAGGACCAGAGTCAGACTCCCTGGAACAGGACCAGAGTCAGACTCCAGAGAACAGGACCAGAGTCAGACTCCCTGGAACAGGACCAGAGTCAGACTCCAGAGAACAGGACCAGAGTCAGACTCCAGAGAACAGGACCAGAGTCAGACTCCCTGGAACAGGACCAGAGTCAGAATCCCTAGAACAGGACCAGATTAAGACTCCAGAGAACAGGACCAGAGTCAGACTCCCTGGAACAGGACCAGAGTCAGAATCCCTAGAACAGGACCAGAGTCAGACTCCAGAGAACAGGACCAGAGTCATACTCCTTGGAACAGGACCAGAGTCAGACTCCCTGGAACAGGATCAGAGACTGACTACAGAGAACAGGACCAGAGTCAGACTCCAAAGAAGAGGACCAGACTCAGACTCCCTGGAGTAAGACCAGAGTCAGACTCCCTGGAACAGGACCAGAGTCAGACTCCAGAGAACAGGACCAGAGTCAGACACAAGAGAACAGGACCAGAGTCAGACTCCCTGGAACAGGACCAGAGTCAGACACAAGAGAACAGGACCAGAGTCAGACTCCCTGGAACAGGACCAGAGTCAGACACCAGAGAACAGGCCCAGAGTCAGACTCCAGAGAACAGGACCAGAGTCAGACTCCCTGGAACAGGACCAGAGTCAGATTCCAGAGAACAGGACCAGAGTCAGACTCCAGAGAACAGGACCAGAGTCAGATTCCAGAGAACAGGACCAGAGTCAGACTCCCTGTAACAGGACCAGAGTCAGACTCCCTGGAACAGGACCAGATTCAGACTCCAGAGAACAGGACCAGAGTCTGACTCCCTGGAACAGGAGCAGAGTCAGACTCCCTGGAACAGGACCAGAGTCAGACTCCCTGGAACAGGAGCAGAGTCAGACTCCCTGGAACAGGACCAGAGTCAGACTCCCTGGAACAGGACCAGAGTCAGACTCCAGAGAACAGGACCAGAGTCAGACTCCAGAGAACAGGACCAGAGTCAGACTCCAGAGAACAGGACCAGAGTCAGACTCCATAGAACAGGACCAGAGTCAGACTCCAGAGAACAGGACCAGAGTCAGACTCCAGAGAACAGGACCAGAGTCAGACTCCAAAGAAGAGGACCAGACTCAGACTCCCTGGAGTAAGACCAGAGTCAAACTCCCTGGAACAGGACCGGAGTCAGACTCCAGAGATCAGGATCAGAGTCAGACTCCCTGGAACATGACCAGAGTCAGACTCCAGAGAACAGGACCAGAGACAGACTCCAGAGAACAGGACCAGAGACAGACTCCCTGGAACAGGATCAGAGTCAGACTCCAGAGAACAGGACCAGAGTCAGACTCCAGAGAACAGGACCAGAGTCAGACTCCAGAGAACAGGACCAGAGTCAGACTCCAGAGAACAGGACCAGAGTCAGACTCCCTGGAACAGGACCAGAGTCAGACTTTGAGAACAGGACCAGAGTCAGTCTCCAGAGAACAGGAACAGAGTCAGACTCCCTGGAACAGGCCCAGAGTCAGACTCCCTGAAACAGGACGAGAGTCAGACTCCAGAGAACAGGAGCAGAGTCAGACTCCAGAGAACAGGACCAGAGTCTGACTCCCTGGAATAGGACCAGAGTCAGACTCCAGTGAACAGGACCAGAGTCAGGCTCCCTGGAACAGGACCGGAGTCAGACTCCAGTGAACAGGGCCAGAGTCAGACTCCAGAGAACAGGACCAGAGTCAGACTCCAGAGAACAGGACCAGAGTCAGACTCCCTGGAACAGGACCAGAGTCAGACTCCCTGGAACAGGACCAGAGTCAGACTCCCTGGAACAGGACCAGAGTCAGACTCCCTGGAACAGGACCAGAGTCAGTCTCCAGAGAACAGGAGCAGAGTCAGACTCCCTGGAACAGGACCAGAGTCAGACTCCCTGGAACAGGACCAGAGTCAGTCTCCAGAGAACAGGACCAGAGTCAGACTCCCTGGAACAGGCCCAGAGTCAGACTCCCTGGAACAGGACCAGAGTCAGACTCCAGAGAACAGGACCAGAGTCAAAGTCCAGAGAACAGGACCAGAGTCAGACTCCATAGAACAGGACCAGAGTCAGACTCCAGAGAACAGAACCAGAGTCAGACTCCCTGGAACAGGACCAGAGTCAGGCTTCCTGGAACAGGACTGGAGTCAGACTCCAGCGAACAGGACCAGAGTCAGACTCCAGAGAACAGGACCAGAGTCAGACTCCAGAGAACAGGACCAGAGTCAGACTCCCTGGAACAGGACCAGAGTCAGACTTTGAGAACAGGACCAGAGTCAGTCTCCAGAGAACAGGAACAGAGTCAGACTCCCTGGAACAGGCCCAGAGTCAGACTCCCTGAAACAGGACGAGAGTCAGACTCCAGAGAACAGGAGCAGAGTCAGACTCCAGAGAACAGGACCAGAGTCTGACTCCCTGGAATAGGACCAGAGTCAGACTCCAGTGAACAGGACCAGAGTCAGGCTCCCTGGAACAGGACCGGAGTCAGACTCCAGTGAACAGGGCCAGAGTCAGACTCCAGAGAACAGGACCAGAGTCAGACTCCAGAGAACAGGACCAGAGTCAGACTCCCTGGAACAGGACCAGAGTCAGACTCCCTGGAACAGGACCAGAGTCAGACTCCCTGGAACAGGACCAGAGTCAGACTCCCTGGAACAGGACCAGAGTCAGTCTCCAGAGAACAGGAGCAGAGTCAGACTCCCTGGAACAGGACCAGAGTCAGACTCCCTGGAACAGGACCAGAGTCAGTCTCCAGAGAACAGGACCAGAGTCAGACTCCCTGGAACAGGCCCAGAGTCAGACTCCCTGGAACAGGACCAGAGTCAGACTCCAGAGAACAGGACCAGAGTCAAAGTCCAGAGAACAGGACCAGAGTCAGACTCCATAGAACAGGACCAGAGTCAGACTCCAGAGAACAGAACCAGAGTCAGACTCCCTGGAACAGGACCAGAGTCAGGCTTCCTGGAACAGGACTGGAGTCAGACTCCAGCGAACAGGACCAGAGTCAGACTCCAGAGAACAGGGCCAGAGTCAGACTCCCTGGAACAGGACAAGAGTCAGACTCCCTGGAACAGGATCAGAGTCAGACTCCCTGGAACAGGATCAGAGTCAGACTCCCTGGAACAGGACCAGAGTCAGACTCCAGAGAACATTACCAGAGTCAGACTCCAGAGAAGGGGACCAGAGTCAGACTCCCTGGAACAGGACCAGATTCAGACTCCAGAGAACAGGACCAGAGTCAGACTCCCTGGAACAGGACCAGAGTCAGACTCCCTGGAACAGGACCAGAGTCAGACTCCAGAGAACAGGACCAGAGTCAGACTCCAGAGAACAGGACCAGAGTCAGACTCCAGAGAACAGGACCAGAGTCAGACTACAGAGAACAGGACCAGAGTCAGACTCCCTAGAACAGGACCAGAGTCAGACTCCAGAGAACAGGACCAGAGTCAGACTCCAGAGAACAGGACCAGAGTCAGACTCCAGAGAACAGGACCAGAGTCAGACTCCAGAGAACAGGACTAGAGTCAGACTCCAGAGAACAGGACCAGAGTCAGACTCCCTGGAACAGGACCAGAGTCAGACTCCCTGGAACAGGACCAGAGTCAGACTCCAGAGAACAGGACCAGACTCAGACTCCCTGGAGTAGGACTAGAGTCAGACACCAGAGAACAGGACCAGATTAAGACTCCAGAGAACAGGACCAGAGTCAGACTCCCTGGAACAGGACCAGAGTCAGACTCCAGAGAACAGGATCAGAGTCAGACTCCAGAGAACAGGACCAGATTAAGACTCCAGAGAACAGGACCAGAGTCAGACTCCCTGGAACAGGACCAGAGTCAGACTCCCTGGAACAGGACCAGAGTCAGACTCCAGAGAACGGGACCAGAGTCAGACTCCCTGGAACAGGACCAGAGTCAGACTCCAGAGAACAGGATCAGATTAAGACTCCAGAGAACAGGATCAGAGTCAGACTCCCTGGAACAGGACCAGAGTCAGACTCCAGAGAACAGGACCAGAGTCAGACTCCAGAGAACGGGACCAGAGTCAGACTCCCTGGAACAGGACCAGAGTCAGACACCAGAGAACAGGACCAGATTAAGACTCCAGAGAACAGGATCAGAGTCAGACTCCCTGGAACAGGGCCAGAGTCAGACTCCCTGGAACAGGATCAGAGACTGACTCCAGAGAACAGGACCAGAGTCAGACTCCCTAGAACAGGACCAGAGTCAGACTCCTTGGAACAGGACCAGAGTCAGACTCCCTGGAACAGGATCAGAGACTGACTCCAGAGAACAGGACCAGAGTCAGACTCCCTGGAACAGGACCAGAGTCAGAATCACTGGAACAGGACCAGAGTCAGACTCCAGCGAACAGGACCAGAGTCAGACTCCCTGGAACAGGACCAGAGTCAGACTCCCTGGAACAGGACCAGAGTCATACTCCTTGGAACAGGACCAGAGTCAGACTCCCTGGAACAGGATCAGAGACTGACTCCAGAGAACAGGACCAGAGTCAGACTCCCTGGAACAGGACCAGAGTCAGAATCACTGGAACAGGACCAGAGTCAGACTCCAGCGAACAGGACCAGAGTGAGACTCCCTGGAACAGGACCAGAGTCAGACTCCCTGTAACAGGACCAGAGTCAGAATCACTGGAACAGGACCAGAGTCAGACTCCCTGGAACAGGACCGGAGTCAGACTCCAGAGATCAGGATCAGAGTCAGACTCCCTGGAACATGACCAGAGTCAGACTCCAGAGAACAGGACCAGAGACAGACTCCCTGGAACAGGATCAGAGTCAGACTCCAGAGAACAGGACCAGAGTCAGACTCCAGAGAACAGGACCAGAGTCAGACTTTGAGAACAGGCCCAGAGTCAGACTCCCTGAAACAGGACCAGAGTCAGACTCCAGAGAACAGGAGCAGAGTCAGACTCCAGAGAACAGGACCAGAATCTGACTCCCTGGAATAGGACCAGAGTCAGACTCCAGTGAACAGGACCAGAGTCAGGCTCCCTGGAACAGGACCGGAGTCAGACTCCAGTGAACAGGGCCAGAGTCAGACTCCCTGGAACAGGACCAGAGTCAGACTCCAGAGAACAGGACCAGAGTCAGACTCCAGAGACCAGGACCAGAGTCAGACTCCCTGGAACAGGACCAGAGTCAGACTCCCTGGAACAGGACCAGAGTCAGACTCCCTGGAACAGGTTCAGAGTCAGACTCCAGAGAACAGGACCAGAGTCAGACTCCAGAGACCAGGACCAGAGTCAGACTCCCTGGAACAGGACCAGAGTCAGAATCCCTAGAACAGGACCAGAGTCAGACTCCAGAGAACAGGACCAGAGTCATACTCCTTGGAACAGGACCAGAGTCAGACTCCCTGGAACAGGATCAGAGACTGACTACAGAGAACAGGACCAGAGTCAGACTCCAGAGAACAGGACCGGAGTCAGACTCCAGAGAATAGGACCAGAGTCAGACTCTAGAGAACAGGACCAGAGTCAGACTCCAGCGAACAGGACCAGAGTGAGACTCCCTGGAACAGGACCGGAGTCAGACTCCAGAGAACAGGACCAGAGTCAGACTCCAGAGAACAGGACCGGAGTCAGACTCCAGAGAACAGGACCAGAGTCAGACTCCAGAGAACAGGACCAGAGTCAGACTCCAGAGAACAGGACCAGAGTCAGACTCCAAAGAAGAGGACCAGACTCAGACTCCCTGGAGTAAGACCAGAGTCAGACTCCCTGGAACAGGACCAGAGTCAGACTCCCTGGAACAGGATCAGAGTCAGACTCCCTGGAACAGGACCAGAGTCAGACTCCAGAGAACAGGACCAGAGTCAGACACAAGAGAACAGGACCAGAGTCAGACTCCCTGGAACAGGACCAGAGTCAGACTCCAGAGAACAGGACCAGAGTCAGACTCCCTGGAACAGGAGCAGAGTCAGACTCCCTGGAACAGGACCAGAGTCAGATTCCAGAGAACAGGACCAGAGTCAGACTCCAGAGAACAGGACCAGAGTCAGATTCCAGAGAACAGGACCAGAGTCAGACTCCGTGTAACAGGACCAGAGTCAGACTCCCTGGAACAGGACCAGATTCAGACTCCAGAGAACAGGACCAGAGTCAGACTCCCTGGAACAGGAGCAGAGTCAGACTCCCTGGAACAGGACCAGAGTCAGACTCCCTGGAACAGGAGCAGAGTCAGACTCCCTGGAACAGGACCAGAGTCAGACTCCCTGGAACAGGACCAGAGTCAGACTCCAGAGAACAGGACCAGAGTCAGACTCCAGAGAACAGGACCGGAGTCAGACTCCAGAGAACAGGACCAGAGTCAGACTCCAGAGAACAGGACCAGAGTCAGACTCCAGAGAAAAGGACCAGAGTCAGACTCCAGAGAACAGGACCAGAGTCAGACTCCAAAGAAGAGGACCAGACTCAGACTCCCTGGAGTAAGACCAGAGTCAAACTCCCTGGAACAGGACCGGAGTCAGACTCCAGAGATCAGGATCAGAGTCAGACTCCCTGGAACATGACCAGAGTCAGACTCCAGAGAACAGGACCAGAGACAGACTCCCTGGAACAGGATCAGAGTCAGACTCCAGAGAACAGGACCAGAGTCAGACTCCAGAGAACAGGACCAGAGTCAGATTCCCTGGAACAGGACCAGAGTCAGACTTTGAGAACAGGACCAGAGTCAGTCTCCAGAGAACAGGAACAGAGTCAGACTCCCTGGAACAGGCCCAGAGTCAGACTCCCTGAAACAGGACGAGAGTCAGACTCCAGAGAACAGGACCAGAGTCTGACTCCCTGGAATAGGACCAGAGTCAGACTCCAGTGAACAGGACCAGAGTCAGGCTCCCTGGAACAGGACCGGAGTCAGACTCCAGTGAACAGGGCCAGAGTCAGACTCCAGAGAACAGGACCAGAGTCAGACTCCAGAGAACAGGACCAGAGTCAGACTCCCTGGAACAGGACCAGAGTCAGACTTTGAGAACAGGACCAGAGTCAGTCTCCAGAGAACAGGACCAGAGTCAGACTCCCTGGAACAGGCCCAGAGTCAGACTCCCTGGAACAGGACCAGAGTCAGACTCCAGAGAACAGGACCAGAGTCAAAGTCCAGAGAACAGGACCAGAGTCAGACTCCATAGAACAGGACCAGAGTCAGACTCCAGGGAACAGAACCAGAGTCAGACTCCCTGGAACAGGACCAGAGTCAGGCTTCCTGGAACAGGACTGGAGTCAGAATCCAGAGAACAGGGCCAGAGTCAGACTCCCTGGAACAGGACAAGAGTCAGACTCCCTGGAACAGGATCAGAGTCAGACTCCCTGGAACAGGATCAGAGTCAGACTCCCTGGAACAGGACCAGAGTCAGACTCCAGAGAACATTACCAGAGTCAGACTCCAGAGAAGGGGACCAGAGTCAGACTCCCTGGAACAGGACCAGATTCAGACTCCAGAGAACAGGACCAGAGTCAGACTCCCTGGAACAGGACCAGAGTCAGACTCCAGAGAACAGGACCAGAGTCAGACTCCAGAGAACAGGACCAGAGTCAGACTCCAGAGAACAGGACCAGAGTCAGACTACAGAGAACAGGACCAGAGTCAGACTCCCTAGAACAGGACCAGAGTCAGACTCCAGAGAACAGGACCAGAGTCAGACTCCAGAGAACAGGACTAGAGTCAGACTCCAGAGAACAGGACCAGAGTCAGACTCCAGAAAACAGGACCAGACTCAGACTCCCTGGAGTAGGACTAGAGTCAGACACCAGAGAACAGGACCAGATTAAGACTCCAGAGAACAGGACCAGAGTCAGACTCCCTGGAACAGGACCAGAGTCAGACTCCAGAGAACAGGATCAGAGTCAGACACCAGAGAACAGGACCAGATTAAGACTCCAGAGAACAGGACCAGAGTCAGACTCCCTGGAACAGGACCAGAGTCAGACTCCCTGGAACAGGACCAGAGTCAAACTCCAGAGAACGGGACCAGAGTCAGACTCCCTGGAACAGGACCAGAGTCAGAATCCCTAGAACAGGATCAGAGTCAGACTCCCTGGAACAGGGCCAGAGTCAGACTCCCTGGCACAGGACCAGAGTCAGACTCCCTGGAACAGGATCAGAGACTGACTCCAGAGAACAGGACCAGAGTCAGACTCCCTAGAACAGGACCAGAGTCAGACTCCTTGGAACAGGACCAGAGTCAGACTCCAGAGAACAGGACCAGAGTCAGACTCCCTGGAACAGGACCAGAGTCAGAATCACTGGAACAGGACCAGAGTCAGACTCCAGCGAACAGGACCAGAGTCAGACTCCCTGGAACAGGACCAGAGTCAGAATCACTGGAACAGGACCAGAGTCAGACTCCAGCGAACAGGACCAGAGTCAGACTCCCTGGAACAGGATCAGAGACTGACTCCAGAGAACAGGACCAGAGTCAGACTCCCTGGAACAGGACCAGAGTCAGAATCACTGGAACAGGACCAGAGTCAGACTCCAGCGAACAGGACCAGAGTCAGACTCCCTGGAACAGGACCAGAGTCAGACTCCCTGGAACAGGACCAGAGTCATACTCCTTGGAACAGGACCAGAGTCAGACTCCCTGGAACAGGATCAGAGACTGACTCCAGAGAACAGGACCAGAGTCAGACTCCCTGGAACAGGACCAGAGTCAGAATCACTGGAACAGGACCAGAGTCAGACTCCAGCGAACAGGACCAGAGTGAGACTCCCTGGAACAGGACCAGAGTCAGACTCCCTGTAACAGGACCAGAGTCAGAATCACTGGAACAGGACCAGAGTCAGACTCCCTGGAACAGGAACGGAGTCAGACTCCAGAGATCAGGATCAGAGTCAGACTCCCTGGAACATGACCAGAGTCAGACTCCAGAGAACAGGACCAGAGACAGACTCCCTGGAACAGGATCAGAGTCAGACTCCAGAGAACAGGACCAGAGTCAGACTCCAGAGAACAGGACCAGAGTCAGACTTTGAGAACAGGCCCAGAGTCAGACTCCCTGAAACAGGAAAAGAGTCAGACTCCAGAGAACAGGAGCAGAGTCAGACTCCAGTGAACAGGACCAGAGTCAGGCTCCCTGGAACAGGACCGGAGTCAGACTCCAGTGAACAGGGCCAGAGTCAGACTCCAGAGAACAGGACCAGAGTCAGACTCCAGAGAACAGGCCCAGAGTCAGACTCCCTGGAACAGGACCAGAGTCAGACTCCAGAGAACAGGACCAGAGTCAGACTCCAGAGAACAGGCCCAGAGTCAGACTCCCTGGAACAGGACCAGAGTCAGACTCCAGAGAACAGGACCAGAGTCAGACTCCAGAGACCAGGACCAGAGTCAGACTCCCTGGAACAGGACCAGAGTCAGACTCCCTGGAACAGGACCAGAGTCAGACTCCCTGGAACAGGTTCAGAGTCAGACTCCAGAGAACAGGACCAGAGTCAGACTCCAGAGAACAGGACCAGAGTCAGACTCCCTGGAACAGGACCAGAGTCAGACTCCCTGGAACAGGACCAGAGTCAGACTCCCTGGAACAGGTTCAGAGTCAGACTCCAGAGAACAGGACCAGAGTCAGACTCCAGAGAACAGGACCAGAGTCAGACTCCAGAGAACAGGCCCAGAGTCAAACTCCAGAGAACAGGACCAGAGTCAGACTCCATAGAACAGGACCAGAGTCAGACTCCAGAGAACAGAACCAGAGTCAGACTCCCTGGAACAGGACCAGAGTCAGGCTTCCTGGAACAGGACTGGAGTCAGACTCCAGAGAACAGGACCAGAGACAGACTCCCTGGAACAGGATCAGAGTCAGACTCCAGAGAACAGGACCAGAGTCAGACTCCAGAGAACAGGACCAGAGTCAGACTCCAGAGAACAGGACCAGAGTCAGACTCCCTGGAACAGGATCAGAGTCAGACTCCAGAGAACAGGACCAGAGTCAGACTCCAGAGAACAGGAGCAGAGTCAGACTCCAGAGAACAGGACCAGAGTCTGACTCCCTGGAACAGGACCGGAGTCAGACTCCAGTGAACAGGGCCAGAGTCAGACTCCAGAGAACAGGACCAGAGTCAGACTCCAGAGAACAGGACCAGAGTCAGACTCCCTGGAACAGGACCAGAGTCAGACTTTGAGAACAGGACCAGAGTCAGTCTCCAGAAAACAGGACCAGAGTCAGACTCCCTGGAACAGGCCCAGAGTCAGACTCCCTGGAACAGGACGAGAGTCAGACTCCAGAGAACAGGAGCAGAGTCAGACTCCCTGGAACAGGACCAGAGTCAGACTCCCTGGAACAGGATCAGAGTCAGACTCCCTGGAACAGGACCAGAGTCAGACTCCAGAGAACAGGACCAGAGTCAGACATAAGAGAACAGGACCAGAGTCAGACTCCAGAGAACAGGCCCAGAGTCAGACTCCCTGGAACAGGACCAGAGTCAGACTCCCTGGAACAGGACCAGAGTCAGACTCCAGCGAACAGGACCAGAGTCAGACTCCAGAGAACAGGACCAGAGTCAGACTCCCTGGAACAGGACCAGAGTCAGACTCCCTGGAACAGGACCAGAGTCAGCCTCCCTGGAACAGGTTCAGAGTCAGACTCCAGAGAACAGTACCAGAGTCAGACTCCAGAGAACAGGACCAGAGTCAGACTCCCTGGAACAGGACCAGAGTCAGACTCCCTGGAACAGGACCAGAGTCAGACTCCCTGGAACAGGTTGAGAGTCAGACTCCAGAGAACAGGACCAGAGTCAGACTCCAGAGAACAGGACCAGAGTCAGACTCCAGAGAACAGGACCAGAGTCAGACTCCAGAGAAGGGGACCAGAGTCAGACTCCCTGGAACAGGACCAGATTCAGACTCCAGAGAACAGGACCAGAGTCAGACTCCCTGGAACAGGACCAGAGTCAGACTCCCAGGAACAGGACCAGAGTCAGACTCCAGAGAACAGGACCAGAGTCAGACTCCAGAGAACAGGACCAGAGTCAGACTCCAGAGAACAGGACCAGAGTCAGACTCCAGAGAACAGGACCAGAGTCAGACTCCCTGGAACAGGACCAGAGTCAGACTCCCTGGAACAGAACCAGAGTCAGACTCCCTGGAACAGGACCAGAGTCAGACTCCCTGGAACAGGACCAGAGTCAGACTCCCTGGAACAGGACCAGAGTCAGACTCCCTGGAACAGGCCCAGAGTCAGACACCAGAGAACAGGACCAGAGTCAGACTCCAGAGAACAGGACCAGAGTCAGACTCCCTGGAACAGGACAAGAGTCAGACTCCCTGGAATAGGACCAGAGTCAGACTCCCTGGAACAGGATCAGAGTCAGACTCCCTGGAACAGGACCAGAGTCAGACTCCCTGGAACAGGACCAGAGTCAGACTCCAGAGAACAGGACCAGATTCAGACTCCAGAGAACAAGACCAGAGTCAGACTCCAGAGAACAGGACCAGAGTCAGACTACAGAGAACAGGACCAGAGTCAGGCTCCCTAGAACAGGACCAGAGTCAGACTCCAGAGAACAGGACCAGAGTCAGACTCCAGAGAACAGGACCAGAGTCAGACTACAGAGAACAGGACCAGACTCAGACTCCCTGGAACAGGATCAGAGTCAGACACCAGAGAACAGGACCAGAGTCAGAATCCCTGGAACAGGACCAGAGTCAGACTCCAGCGAACAGGATCAGAGTCAGACACCAGAGAACAGGACCAGAGTCAGACTCCCTGGAACAGGACCAGAGTCAGACTCCCTGGAACAGGATCAGAGTCAGACACCAGAGAACAGGACCAGAGTCAGACTCCCTGGAACAGGACCAGAGTCAGACTCCCTGGAACAGGATCAGAGTCAGACTCCAGAGAACAGGACCAGAGTGAGACTCCATGGAACAGGACCAGAGTCCGACTCCAGCGAACAGGATCAGAGTCAGACTCCAGAGAACAAGACCAGAGTCAGACTCCAGAGAACAGGACCAGAGTCAGACTACAGAGAACAGGACCAGAGTCAGGCTCCCTAGAACAGGACCAGAGTCAGACTCCCTGGAACAGGACCAGATTCAGACTCCAGAGAACAGGACCAGAGTCAGACTCCCTGGAACAGGACCAGAGTCAGACTCCCTGGAACAGGACCAGAGTCAGACTCCAGAGAACAGGACCAGAGTCAGACTCCAGAGAACAAGACCAGAGTCAGACTCCAGAGAACAGGACCAGAGTCAGACTACAGAGAACAGGACCAGAGTCAGGCTCCCTAGAACAGGACCAGAGTCAGACTCCAGAGAACAGGACCAGAGTCAGACTCCCTGGAACAGGACCAGAGTCAGACTCCAGCGAACAGGATCAGAGTCAGACACCAGAGAACAGGACCAGAGTCAGACTCCAGAGAACAGGACCAGAGTCAGACTCCAGAGAACAGGACCAGAGTCAGACTCCCTGGAACAGGACCAGAGTCAGACTCCCTGGAACAGGACCAGAGTCAGACTCCAGAGAACAGGACCAGATTCAGACTCCAGAGAACAGGACCAGAGTCAGACTCCCTGGAACAGGATCGGAGACTGACTCCAGAGAACAGGACCAGAGTCAGACTCCCTGGAACAGGATCAGAGACTGACTCCAGAGAACAGGACCAGAGTCAGACTCCCTGGAACAGGACCAGAGTCATACTCCTTGGAACAGGACCAGAGTCAGACTCTGGAGAACAGGACCAGAGTGAGACTCCCTGGAACAGGACCAGAGTCAGACTCCCTGTAACAGGACCAGAGTCAGAATCACTGGAACAGGACCAGAGTCAGACTCCCTGGAACAGGACCAGAGTCAGACTCCACAGAACAGGACCAGAGTCAGACTCCCTGGAACAGGACCAGAGTCAGACTCCCTGGAACAGGACCAGAGTCAGCCTCCCTGGAACAGGTTCAGAGTCAGACTCCAGAGAACAGGACCAGAGTCAGACTCCCTGGAACAGGACCAGAGTCAGACTCCCTGGAACAGGTTCAGAGTCAGACTCCAGAGAACAGGACCAGAGTCAGACTCCCTGGAACAGGACCAGAGTCAGACTCCAGAGAACAGGACCAGAGTCAGACTCCCTGGAACAGGACCAGAGTCAGACTCCCTGGAACAGCACCAGATCAGACTCCCTGGAACAGGTTCAGAGTCAGACTCCAGAGAACAGGACCAGAGTCAGACTCCAGAGAACAGGACCAGAGTCAGACTCCAGAGAACAGGACCAGAGTCAAACTCCAGAGAACAGGATCAGAGTCAGACTCCAGAGAACAGGACCAGAGTCAGACTCCAGAGAACAGAACCAGAGTCAGACTCCCTGGAACAGGACCAGAGTCAGACTCCAGAGAACAGGACCAGAGTCAGACTCCAGAGAACAGGACCAGAGTCAGACTCCCGAGAACAGAACCAGAGTCAGACTCCAGAGAACAGGACCAGAGTCAGACTCCCTGGAACAGGACCAGAGTCAGGCTTCCTGGAACAGGACCAGATTCAGACTCCAGAGAACAGGACCAGAGTCAGACTCCCTGGAACAGGACCAGAGTCAGACTCCAGAGAACAGGACCAGAGTCAGACTCCAGAGAACAGGACCAGAGTCAGACTCCAGAGAACAGGACCAGAGTCAGACTACAGAGAACAGGACCAGAGTCAGACTCCCTAGAACAGGACCAGAGTCAGACTCCAGAGAACAGGACCAGAGTCAGACTCCCTAGAACAGGACCAGAGTCAGACTCCCTGGAACAGGACCAGAGTCAGACTCCAGAGAACAGGATCAGAGTCAGACACCAGAGAACAGGACCAGAGTCAGACTCCCTGGAACAGGACCAGAGTCAGACTCCCTGGAACAGGACCAGAGTCAGACTCCAGAGAACAGGACCAGAGTCAGACTCCAGAGAACAGGACCAGAGTCAGATTCCAGAGAACAGGACCAGAGTCAGTCTCCCTGGAACAGGATCAGAGACTGACTCCAGAGAACAGGACCAGAGTCAGACTCCCTGGAACAGGATCAGAGACTGACTCCCTAGAACAGGATCAGAGTCAGACTCCCTGGAACAGGGCCAGAGTCAGACTCCCTGGAACAGGATCAGAGACTGACTCCAGAGAACAGGACCAGAGTCAGACTCCCTGGAACAGGACCAGAGTCATACTCCTTGGAACAGGACCAGAGTCAGACTCCCTGGAACAGGATCAGAGACTGACTCCAGAGAACAGCACCAGAGTCAGACTCCCTGGAACAGGACCAGAGTCAGAATCCCTAGAACAGCATCAGAGTCAGACTCCAGAGAACAGGACCAGAGTCAGACTCTAGAGAACAGGACCAGAGTCAGACTCCAGCGAACAGGACCAGAGTAAGACTCCCTGGAACAGGACCAGAGTCAGACTCCCTGTAACAGGACCAGAGTCAGAATCACTGGAACAGGACCAGAGTCAGACTCCCTGGAACAGGACCAGAGTCAGACTCCAGAGAACAGGACCAGAGTCAGACTCCCTGGAACAGGACCAGAGTCAGACTCCCTGGAACAGGATCAGAGTCAAACGCCAGAGAACAGGACCAGAGTCAGACTCCAGAGAACAGGACCAGAGTCAGACTCCCTGGAACAGGACCAGAGTCAGACTCCCTGGAACAGGACCAGAGTCAGACTCCAGAGAACAGGACCAGAGTCAGACTCCAGAGAACAGGACCAGAGTCAGACTCCCTGGAACAGGACCAGAGTCAGACTTCAGAGAACAGGACCAGAGTCAGACTCCAGAGAACAGGACCAGAGTCAGACTCCAGAGAACAGGACCAGAGTCAGACTCCAGAGAACAGGACCAGAGTCAGACTCCAGAGAACAGGACCAGAGTCAGACTCCCTGGAACAGGACCAGAGTCAGACTCCCTGGAACAGGACCAGAGTCAGACTCCAGAGAACAGGACCAGATTCAGACTCCAGAGAACAGGACCAGAGTCAGACTCCCTGGAACAGGATCAGAGACTGACTCCAGAGAACAGGACCAGAGTGAGACTCCCTGGAACAGGACCAGAGTCAGACTCCCTGGAACAGGTTCAGAGTCAGACTCCAGAGAACAGGACCAGAGTCAGACTCCAGCGAACAGGACCAGAGTGAGACTCCCTGGAACAGGACCAGAGTCAGACTCCCTGTAACAGGACCAGAGTCAGAATCACTGGAACAGGACCAGAGTCAGACTCCCTGGAACAGGACCAGAGTCAGACTCCAGAGAACAGGACCAGAGTCAGACTCCCTGGAACAGGACCAGAGTCAGACTCCCTGGAACAGGACCAGAGTCAGACTCCCTGGAACAGGACCAGAGTCAGACTCCCTGGAACAGGTTCAGAGTCAGACTCCAGAGAACAGGACCAGAGTCAGACTCCAGAGAACAGGACCAGAGTCAGACTCCAGAGAACAGGACCAGAGTCAAACTCCAGAGAACAGGATCAGAGTCAGACTCCATAGAACAGGACCAGAGTCAGACTCCAGAGAACAGAACCAGAGTCAGACTCCCTGGAACAGGACCAGAGTCAGGCTTCCTGGAACAGGACCAGATTCAGACTCCAGAGAACAGGACCAGAGTCAGACTCCCTGGAACAGGACCAGAGTCAGACTCCAGAGAACAGGACCAGAGTCAGACTCCAGAGAACAGGACCAGAGTCAGACTCCAGAGAACAGGACCAGAGTCAGACTACAGAGAACAGGACCAGAGTCAGACTCCCTAGAACAGGACCAGAGTCAGACTCCAGAGAACAGGACCAGAGTCAGACTCCCTAGAACAGGACCAGAGTCAGACTCCCTGGAACAGGACCAGAGTCAGACTCCAGAGAACAGGATCAGAGTCAGACTCCCTGGAACAGGACCAGAGTCAGACTCCCTGGAACAGGACCAGAGTCAGACTCCAGAGAACAGGACCAGAGTCAGACTCCAGAGAACAGGACCAGAGTCAGATTCCAGAGAACAGGACCAGAGTCAGTCTCCCTGGAACAGGATCAGAGACTGACTCCAGAGAACAGGACCAGAGTCAGACTCCCTGGAACAGGATCAGAGACTGACTCCCTAGAACAGGATCAGAGTCAGACTCCCTGGAACAGGGCCAGAGTCAGACTCCCTGGAACAGGATCAGAGACTGACTCCAGAGAACAGGACCAGAGTCAGACTCCCTGGAACAGGACCAGAGTCATACTCCTTGGAACAGGACAAGAGTCAGACTCCCTGGAACAGGATCAGAGACTGACTCCAGAGAACAGCACCAGAGTCAGACTCCCTGGAACAGGACCAGAGTCAGAATCCCTAGAACAGCATCAGAGTCAGACTCCAGAGAACAGGACCAGAGTCAGACTCTAGAGAACAGGACCAGAGTCAGACTCCAGCGAACAGGACCAGAGTAAGACTCCCTGGAACAGGACCAGAGTCAGACTCCCTGTAACAGGACCAGAGTCAGAATCACTGGAACAGGACCAGAGTCAGACTCCCTGGAACAGGACCAGAGTCAGACTCCAGAGAACAGGACCAGAGTCAGACTCCCTGGAACAGGACAAGAGTCAGACTCCCTGGAACAGGATCAGAGTCAAACGCCAGAGAACAGGACCAGAGTCAGACTCCAGAGAACAGGACCAGAGTCAGACTCCCTGGAACAGGACCAGAGTCAGACTCCCTGGAACAGGACCAGAGTCAGACTCCAGAGAACAGGACCAGAGTCAGACTCCAGAGAACAGGACCAGAGTCAGACTTCAGAGAACAGGACCAGAGTCAGACTCCAGAGAACAGGACCAGAGTCAGACTCCAGAGAACAGGACCAGAGTCAGATTCCAGAGAACAGGACCAGAGTCAGTCTCCCTGTAACAGGACCAGAGTCAGACTTTGAGAACAGGACCAGAGTCAGACTCCAGAGAACAGGCCCAGAGTCAGACTCCCTGGAACAGGACCAGAGTCAGACTCCAGAGAACAGGCCCAGAGTCAGACTCCCTGGAACAGGACCAGAGTCAGACTCCAGAGAACAGGACCAGAGTCAGACTCCAGAGACCAGGACCAGAGTCAGACTCCAGAGACCAGGACCAGAGTCAGAGTCCCTGGAACAGGACCAGAGTCAGAGTCCCTGGAACAGGACCAGAGTCAGACTCCCTGGAACAGGTTCAGAGTCAGACTCCAGAGAACAGGACCAGAGTCAGACTCCCTGGAACAGGACCAGAGTCAGACTCCCTGGAACAGGATCAGAGTCAGACTCCCTGGAACAGGACCAGAGTCAGACTCCAGAGAACATTACCAGAGTCAGACTCCAGAGAAGGGGACCAGAGTCAGACTCCCTGGAACAGGACCAGATTCAGACTCCAGAGAACAGGACCAGAGTCAGACTCCCTGGAACAGGAGCAGAGTCAGACTCCCTGGAACAGGACCAGAGTCAGACTCCCTGGAACAGGACCAGAGTCAGACTCCAGAGAACAGGACCAGAGTCAGACTCCAGAGAACAGGACCAGAGTCAGACTCCAGAGAACAGGACCAGAGTCAGACTCCAGAGAACAGGACCAGAGTCAGACTCCCTAGAACAGGACCAGAGTCAGACTCCAGAGAACAGGACCAGAGTCAGACTCCAGAGAACAGGACCAGAGTCAGACTCCCTAGAACAGGACCAGAGTCAGACTCCAGAGAACAGGACCAGAGTCAGACTCCAGAGAACAGGAACAGAGTCAGACTCCAGAGAACAGGACCAGAGTCAGACTCCCTGGAACAGGACCAGAGTCAGACTCCAGAGAACAGGATCAGAGTCAGACACCAGAGAACAGGACCAGAGTCAGACTCCCTGGAACAGGACCAGAGTCAGACTCCCTGGAACAGGACCAGAGTCAGACTCCCTGGAACAGGACCAGAGTCAGACTCCAGAGAACAGATCCAGAGTCAGACTCCAGAGAACAGGACCAGAGTCAGACTCCCTGGAACAGGACCAGAGTCAGACTCCCTGGAACAGGACCAGAGTCAGACTCCCTGGAACAGGTTCAGAGTCAGACTCCAGAGAACAGGACCAGAGTCAGACTCCAGAGAACAGGACCAGAGTCAGACTCCCTGGAACAGGACCAGAGTCAGACTCCCTGGAACAGGACCAGAGTCAGACTCCCTGGAACAGGTTCAGAGTCAGACTCCAGAGAACAGGACCAGAGTCAGACTCCAGAGAACAGGACCAGAGTCAGACTCCAGAGAACAGGACCAGAGTCAAACTCCAGAGAACAGGACCAGAGTCAGACTCCATAGAACAGGACCAGAGTCAGACTCCAGAGAACAGAACCAGAGTCAGACTCCCTGGAACAGGACCAGAGTCAGGCTTCCTGGAACAGGACTGGAGTCAGAATCCAGAGAACAGGGCCAGAGTCAGACTCCCTGGAACAGGACAAGAGTCAGACTCCCTGGAACAGGACCAGAGTCAGACTCCCTGGAACAGGATCAGAGTCAGACTCCCTGGAACAGGACCAGAGTCAGACTCCAGAGAACATTACCAGAGTCAGACTCCAGAGAAGGGGACCAGAGTCAGACTCCCTGGAACAGGACCAGATTCAGACTCCTGAGAACAGGACCAGAGTCAGACTCCCTGGAACAGGAGCAGAGTCAGACTCCCTGGAACAGGACCAGAGTCAGACTCCCTGGAACAGGACCAGAGTCAGACTCCAGAGAACAGGACCAGAGTCAGACTCCAGAGAACAGGACCAGAGTCAGACTCCCTAGAACAGGACCAGAGTCAGACTCCAGAGAACAGGACCTGAGTCAGACTCCAGAGAACAGGACCTGAGTCAGACTCCAGAGAACAGGACCAGAGTCAGACTCCCTGGAACAGGATCAGAGTCAGACTCCCTGGAACAGGACCAGAGTCAGACTCCAGAGAACAGGACCAGAGTCAGACACAAGAGAACAGGACCAGAGTCAGACTCCAGAGAACAGGACCAGAGTCAGACTCCCTGGAACAGGTTCAGAGTCAGACACCAGAGAACAGGACCAGAGTCAGACTCCATAGAACAGGACCAGAGTCAGACTCCAGAGAACAGAACCAGAGTCAGACTCCCTGGAACAGGACCAGAGTCAGGCTTCCTGGAACAGGACTGGAGTCAGAATCCAGAGAACAGGGCCAGAGTCAGACTCCCTGGAACAGGACAAGAGTCAGACTCCCTGGAACAGGACCAGAGTCAGACTCCCTGGAACAGGATCAGAGTCAGACTCCCTGGAACAGGACCAGAGTCAGACTCCAGAGAACATTACCAGAGTCAGACTCCAGAGAAGGGGACCAGAGTCAGACTACCTGGAACAGGACCAGATTCAGACTCCAGAGAACAGGACCAGAGTCAGACTCCCTGGAACAGGAGCAGAGTCAGACTCCCTGGAACAGGACCAGAGTCAGACTCCCTGGAACAGGACCAGAGTCAGACTCCAGAGAACAGGACCAGAGTCAGACTCCCTCGAACAGGACCAGAGTCAGACTCCAGAGAACAGGACCAGAGTCAAACTCCCTATAACAGGACCAGAGTCAGACTCCAGAGAACAGGACCAGAGTCAGACTCCAGAGAACAGGACCAGAGTCAGACTCCAGAGAACAGGACCAGAGTCAGACTCCAGAGAACAGGACCAGAGTCAGACTCCCTGGAACAGGACCAGAGTCAGACTCCAGAGAACAGGATCAGAGTCAGACACCAGAGAACAGGACCAGAGTCAGACTCCCTGGAACAGGACCAGAGTCAGACTCCCTGGAACAGGACCAGATTCAGACTCCCTGGAACAGGACCAGAGTCAGAATCCCTAGAACAGGATCAGAGTCAGACTCCCTGGAACAGGACCAGAGTCAGACTCCCTGGAACAGGTTCAGAGTCAGACTCCCTGGAACAGGATCAGAGACTGACTCCAGAGAACAGGACCAGAGTCAGAATCCCTGGAACAGGACCAGAGTCAGACTCCTTGGAACAGGACCAGAGTCAGGCTTCCTGGAACAGGACCAGAGTCAGGCTTCCTGGAACAGGACTGGAGTCAGAATCCAGAGAACAGGGCCAGAGTCAGACTCCCTGGAACAGGACCAGAGTCAGACTCCCTGGAACAGGACCAGAGTCAGACTCCCTGGAACAGGATCAGAGTCAGACTCCCTGGAACAGGACCAGAGTCAGGCTTCCTGGAACAGGACTGGAGTCAGAATCCAGAGAACAGGGCCAGAGTCAGACTCCCTGGAACAGGACCAGAGTCAGACTCCCTGGAACAGGACCAGAGTCAGACTCCCTGGAACAGGATCAGAGTCAGACTCCCTGGAACAGGACCAGAGTCAGACTCCAGAGAACATTACCAGAGTCAGACTCCAGAGAAGGGGACCAGAGTCAGACTCCCTGGAACAGGACCATATTCAGACTCCAGAGAACAGGACCAGAGTCAGACTCCCTGGAACAGGAGCAGAGTCAGACTCCCTGGAACAGGACCAGAGTCAGACTCCCTGGAACAGGACCAGAGTCAGACTCCAGAGAACAGGACCAGAGTCAGACTCCAGAGAACAGGACCAGAGTCAGACTCCCTAGAACAGGACCAGAGTCAGACTCCAGAGAACAGGACCTGAGTCAGACTCCAGAGAACAGGACCAGAGTCAAACTCCCTGGAACAGGACCGGAGTCAGACTCCAGAGAACAGGACCAGAGTCAGACTCCCTGGAACATGACCAGAGTCAGACTCCAGAGAACAGGACCAGAGTCAGACTCCAGAGAACAGGACCAGAGTCAGACTCCAGAAAACAGGACCAGAGTCAGACTCCCTGGAACAGGACCAGAGTCAGACTTTGAGAACAGGACCAGAGTCAGTCTCCAGAGAACAGGAGCAGAGTCAGACTCCAGAGAACAGGACCAGAGTCTGACTCCCTGGAATAGGACCAGAGTCAGACTCCAGTGAACAGGACCAGAGTCAGACTCCAGAGAACAGGACCAGAGTCAGACTCCCTGGAACAGGCCCAGAGTCAGACTCCCTGGAACAGGACCAGAGTCAGACTCCAGAGAACAGGACCAGAGTCAGACTCCAGAGAACAGGACCAGAGTCAGACTCCCTGGAACAGGACCAGAGTCAGACTCCCTGGAACAGGATCAGAGTCAGACTCCCTGGAACAGGTTCAGAGTCAGACTCCAGAGAACAGGACCAGAGTCAGACTCCAGAGAACAGGACCAGAGTCAGACTCCCTGGAACAGGACCAGAGTCAGACTCCCTGGAACAGGACCAGAGTCAGACTCCCTGGAACAGGTTCAGAGTCAGACTCCAGAGAACAGGACCAGAGTCAGACTCCAGAGAACAGGACCAGAGTCAGACTCCAGAGAACAGGACCAGAGTCAAACTCCAGAGAACAGGACCAGAGTCAGACTCCATAGAACAGGACCAGAGTCAGACTCCAGAGAACAGAACCAGAGTCAGACTCCCTGGAACAGGACCAGAGTCAGGCTTCCTGGAACAGGACTGGAGTCAGAATCCAGAGAACAGGACCAGAGTCAGACTCCCTGGAACAGGACCAGAGTGAGACTCCCTGGAACAGCACCAGAGTCAGACTCCCTGGAACAGGATCAGAGTCAGACTCCCTGGAACAGGACCAGAGTCAGACTCCAGAGAACATTACCAGAGTCAGACTCCAGAGAAGGGGACCAGAGTCAGACTCCCTGGAACAGGACCAGATTCAGACTCCAGAGAACAGGACCAGAGTCAGACTCCCTGGAACAGGAGCAGAGTCAGATTCCCTGGAACAGGACCAGAGTCAGACTCCCTGGAACAGGACCAGAGTCAGACTCCAGAGAACAGGACCAGAGTCAGACTTCAGAGAACAGGACCAGAGTCAGACTCCAGAGAACAGGACCAGAGTCAGACTCCAGAGAACAGGACCAGAGTCAGACTCCCTGGAACAGGACCAGAGTCAGACTCCCTGGAACAGGACCAGAGACAGACTCCCTGGAACAGGACCAGAGTCAGACTCCCTGGAACAGGACCAGAGTCAGACTCCCTTGAACAGGACCAGAGTCAGACTCCAGAGAACAGGACCAGAGTCAGACTCCAGAGAACAGGACCAGAGTCAGACTCCAGAGAACAGGACCAGAGTCAGACTCCAGAGAACAGGACCAGAGTCAGACTCCCTGGAACAGGACCAGAGTCAGACTCCCTGTAACAGGACCAGAGTCAGAATCACTGGAACAGGACCAGAGTCAGACTCCCTGGAACAGGACCAGAGTCAGACTCCAGAGAACAGGACCAGAGTCAGACTCCCTGGAACAGGACCAGAGTCAGACTCCCTGGAACAGGATCAGAGTCAGACGCCAGAGAACAGGACCAGAGTCAGACTCCAGAGAACAGGACCAGAGTCAGACTCCCTGGAACAGGACCAGAGTCAGACTCCCTGGAACAGGACCAGAGTCAGACTCCAGAGAACAGGACCAGAGTCAGACTCCCTGGAACATGACCAGAGTCAGACTCCCTGGAACAGGACCAGAGTCAGACTCCCTGGAACAGGACCAGAGTCAGACTCCAGAGAACAGGACCAGAGTCAGACTCCAGAGAACAGGACCAGAGTCAGACTTCAGAGAACAGGACCAGAGTCAGACTCCAGAGAACAGGACCAGAGTCAGACTCCAGAGAACAGGACCAGAGTCAGACTCCCTGGAACAGGACCAGAGTCAGACTCCAGAGAACAGGACCAGAGTCAGACTCCAGAGAACAGGACCAGAGTCAGATTCCAGAGAACAGGACCAGAGTCAGACTCCCTGTAACAGGACCAGAGTCAGACTCCCTGGAACAGGACCAGATTCAGACTCCAGAGAACAGGACCAGAGTCAGACTCCCTGGAACAGGAGCAGAGTCAGACTCCAGAGAACAGGACCAGAGTCAGACTCCCTGGAACAGGAGCAGAGTCAGACTCCCTGGAACAGGACCAGAGTCAGACTCCAGAGAACAGGACCAGAGTCAGACTCCCTGGAACAGGAGCAGAGTCAGACTCCCTGGAACAGGACCAGAGTCAGACTCCCTGGAACAGGAGCAGAGTCAGACTCCCTGGAACAGGACCAGAGTCAGACTCCAGAGAACAGGACCAGAGTCAGACTCCAGAGAACAGGACCGGAGTCAGACTCCAGAGAACAGGACCAGAGTCAGACTCCAGAGAACAGGACCAGACTCAGACTCCCTAGAACAGGACCGGAGTCAGACTCCCTGGAACAGGACCAGAGTCAGACTCCAGAGAACAGGACCAGAGTCAGACTCCAGAGAACAGGACCAGAGTCAGTCTCCAGAGATCAGGATCAGAGTCAGACTCCCTGGAACATGACCAGAGTCAGGCTCCAGAGAACAGGACCAGAGACAGACTCCCTGGAACAGGATCAGAGTCAGACTCCAGAGAACCGGACCAGAGTCAGACTCCAGAGAACAGGACCAGAGTCAGACTCCCTGGAACAGGACCAGAGTCAGACTCCCTGGAACAGGTTCAGAGTCAGACTCCAGAGAACAGGACCAGAGTCAGACTCCAGAGAACAGGACCAGAGTCAGACTCCCTGGAACAGGACCAGAGTCAGACTTTGAGAACAGGACCAGAGTCAGTCTCCAGAGAACAGGCCCAGAGTCAGACTCCCTGAAACAGGACGAGAGTCAGACTCCAGAGAACAGGACCAGAGTCAGACTCCAGAGAACAGGAGCAGAGTCAGACTCCAGAGAACAGGACCAGAGTCTGACTCCCTGGAATAGGACCAGAGTCAGACTCCAGTGAACAGGACCGGAGTCAGACTCCAGTGAACAGGGCCAGAGTCAGACTCCAGAGAACAGGACCAGAGTCAGACTCCAGAGAACAGGACCAGAGTCAGACTCCAGAGAACAGGACCAGAGTCAGACTCCAGAGAACAGGACCAGAGTCAGACTCCAGAGAACAGGACCAGAGTCAGACTCCAGAGAACAGGACCAGAGTCAGACTCCCTGGAATAGGACCAGAGTCAGACTCCCTGGAACAGGACCAGAGTCAGACTCCCTGGAACAGGACGAGAGTCAGACACAAGAGAACAGGACCAGAGTCAGACTCCAGAGAACAGGCCCAGAGTCAGACTCCCTGGAACAGGACCAGAGTCAGACTCCCTGGAACAGGACCAGAGTCAGACTCCCTGGAACAGGACCAGAGTCAGACTCCCTGGAACAGGACCAGAGTCAGAATCACTGGAACAGGACCAGAGTCAGACTCCCTGTAACAGGTTCAGAGTCAGACTCCAGAGAACAGGACCAGAGTCAGACTCCAGAGAACAGGACCAGAGTCAGACCCCCTGGAACAGGACCAGAGTCAGACTCCCTGGAACAGGACCAGAGTCAGACTCCCTGGAAGAGGTTCAGAGTCAGACTCCAGAGAACAGGACCAGAGTCAGACTCCAGAGAACAGGACCACAGTCAGACTCCA
Source organism: Squalus acanthias (assembly GCA_030390025.1). Taxonomy (NCBI): domain Eukaryota; kingdom Metazoa; phylum Chordata; class Chondrichthyes; order Squaliformes; family Squalidae; genus Squalus; species Squalus acanthias. The sequence continues at coordinate 301,198 of JASTWF010000560.1, forward strand.
GAGAACAGGACCAGAGTCAAACTCCAGAGAACAGGACCAGAGTCAGACTCCATAGAACAGGACCAGAGTCAGACTCCAGAGAACAGAACCAGAGTCAGACTCCCTGGAACAGGACCAGAGTCAGGCTTCCTGGAACAGGACTGGAGTCAGAATCCAGAGAACAGGGCCAGAGTCAGACTCCCTGGAACAGGACCAGAGTGAGACTCCCTGGAACAGCACCAGAGTCAGACTCCCTGGAACAGGATCAGAGTCAGACTCCCTGGAACAGGACCAGAGTCAGACTCCAGAGAACATTACCAGAGTCAGACTCCAGAGAAGGGGACCAGAGTCAGACTCCCTGGAACAGGACCAGATTCAGACTCCAGAGAACAGGACCAGAGTCAGACTCCCTGGAACAGGAGCAGAGTCAGACTCCCTGGAACAGGACCAGAGTCAGACTCCCTGGAACAGGACCAGAGTCAGACTCTCTGGAGTAGGACCAGAGTCAGACTCCAGAGAACAGGATCAGAGTCAGACTCCCTGGAACAGGACCAGAGTCAGACTCCCTGGAACAGGACCAGAGTCAGACTCCAGAGAACAGGATCAGAGTCAGACACCAGAGAACAGGACCAGAGTCAGACTCCCTGGAACAGGACCAGAGTCAGACTCCCTGGAACAGGACCAGAGTCAGACTCCAGAGAACAGGACCAGAGTCAGACTCCAGAGACCAGGACCAGAGTCAGACTCCCTGGAACAGGACCAGAGTCAGACTTTGAGAACAGGACCAGAGTCAGTCTCCAGAGAACAGGAACAGAGTCAGACTCCCTGGAACAGGCCCAGAGTCACACTCCCTGAAACAGGACGAGAGTCAGACTCCAGAGAACAGGAGCAGAGTCAGACTCCAGAGAACAGGACCAGAGTCTGACTCCCTGGAATAGGACCAGAGTCAGACTCCAGTGAACAGGACCAGAGTCAGGCTCCCTGGAACAGGACCGGAGTCAGACTCCAGTGAACAGGGCCAGAGTCAGACTCCAGAGAACAGGACCAGAGTCAGACTCCAGAGAACAGGACCAGAGTCAGACTCCCTGGAACAGGACCAGAGTCAGACTTTGAGAACAGGACCAGAGTCAGTCTCCAGAGAACAGGACCAGAGTCAGACTCCCTGGAACAGGCCCAGAGTCAGACTCCCTGGAACAGGACGAGAGTCACCCTCCAGAGAACAGGACCAGAGTCAGACTCCAGAGAACAGGACCAGAGTCAGACTCCAGAGAACAGGACCAGAGTCAGACTCCCTGGAACAGGACCAGAGTAAGACTCCAGAGAACAGGACCAGAGTCAGACACAAGAGAACAGGACCAGAGTCAGACTCCCTGTAACAGGACCAGAGTCAGACTCCAGAGAACAGGACCAGAGTCAGACTCCAGAGAACAGGACCAGAGTCAGACTCCCTGGAACAGGACCAGAGTAAGACTCCAGAGAACAGGACCACAGTCAGACTCCCTGGAACAGGATCAGAGTCAGACTCCCTGGAACAGGACCAGAGTAAGACTCCAGAGAACAGGACCAGAGTCAGACTCCAGAGAACAGGACCAGAGTCAGACTCCCTGGAACAGGACCAGAGTCAGACTCCCTGGAACAGGACCAGAATCAGACTCCCTGGAACAGGTTCAGAGTCAGACTCCAGAGAACAGGACCAGAGTCAGACTCCAGAGAACAGGACCAGAGTCAGACTCCAGAGAACAGGACCAGAGTCAGACTCCAGAGAACAGGACCAGAGTCAAACTCCAGAGAACAGGACCAGAGTCAGACTCCATAGAACAGGACCAGAGTCAGACTCCAGAGAACAGGACCAGACTCAGACTCCCTGGAACAGGACCAGAGTCAGGCTTCCTGGAACAGGACTGGAGTCAGAATCCAGAGAACAGGGCCAGAGTCAGACTCCCTGGAACAGGAGCAGAGTGAGACTCCCTGGAACAGCACCAGAGTCAGACTCCCTGGAACAGGATCAGAGTCAGACTCCCTGGAACAGGACCAGAGTCAGACTCCAGAGAACATTACCAGAGTCAGACTCCAGAGAAGGGGACCAGAGTCAGACTCCCTGGAACAGGACCAGATTCAGACTCCAGAGAACAGGACCAGAGTCAGACTCCCTGGAACAGCAGCAGAGTCAGACTCCCTGGAACAGGACCAGAGTCAGACTCCCTGGAACAGGACCAGAGTCAGACTCCCTGGAACAGGACCAGAGTCAGACTCCAGAGAACAGGATCAGAGTCAGACTCCATAGAACAGGACCAGAGTCAGACTCCAGAGAACAGGACCAGACTCAGACTCCAGAGAACAGGACCAGACTCAGACTCCCTGGAACAGGACCAGAGTCAGGCTTCCTGGAACAGGACTGGAGTCAGAATCCAGAGAACAGGGCCAGAGTCAGACTCCCTGGAACAGGACCAGAGTGAGACTCCCTGGAACAGCACCAGAGTCAGACTCCCTGGAACAGGATCAGAGTCAGACTCCCTGGAACAGGACCAGAGTCAGACTCCAGAGAACATTACCAGAGTCAGACTCCAGAGAACAGGACCAGAGTCAGACTCCAGAGAAGGGGACCAGAGTCAGACTCCCTGGAACAGGACCAGATTCAGACTCCAGAGAACAGGACCAGAGTCAGACTCCCTGGAACAGGAGCAGAGTCAGACTCCAGAGAACAGGACCAGAGTCAGACTCCCTGGAACAGGACCAGAGTCAGACTCCCTGGAACAGGACCAGAGTCAGACTCCAGAGAACAGGACCAGAGTCAGACTCCAGAGAAGGGGACCAGAGTCAGACTCCCTGGAACAGGACCAGATTCAGACTCCAGAGAACAGGACCAGAGTCAGACTCCCTGGAACAGGACCAGAGTCAGACTCCAGAGAACAGGACCAGAGTCAGACTCCAGAGAACAGATCCAGAGTCAGACTCCAGAGAACAGGACCAGACTCAGACTCTCTGGAGTAGGACCAGAGTCAGACTCCCTGGAACAGGACCAGAGTCAGACTCCAGAGAACAGGATCAGAGTCAGACACCAGAGAACAGGACCAGAGTCAGACTCCCTGGAACAGGACCAGAGTCAGACTCCCTGGAACAGGACCAGAGTCAGACTCCAGAGAACAGGACCAGAGTCAGACTCCAGAGACCAGGACCAGAGTCAGACTCCCTGGAACAGGACCAGAGTCAGACTCCCTGGAACAGGTTCAGAGTCAGACTCCAGAGACCAGGACCAGAGTCAGACTCCCTGGAACAGGACCAGAGTCAGACTCCCTGGAACAGGACCAGAGTCAGACTCCAGAGAACAGGACCAGAGTCAGACTCCAGAGAACAGGACCAGAGTCAAACTCCAGAGAACAGGACCAGAGTCAGACTCCATAGAACAGGACCAGAGTCAGACTCCAGAGAACAGAACCAGAGTCAGACTCCCTGGAACAGGACCAGAGTCAGGCTTCCTGGAACAGGACCAGAGTCAGACTCCCTGGAACAGGATCAGAGTCAGACTCCCTGGAACAGGACCAGAGTCAGACTCCAGAGAACATTACCAGAGTCAGACTCCAGAGAAGGGGACCAGAGTCAGACTCCCTGGAACAGGACCAGATTCAGACTCCAGAGAACAGGACCAGAGTCAGACTCCCTGGAACAGGAGCAGAGTCAGACTCCGTGGAACAGGACCAGAGTCAGACTCCCTGGAACAGGACCAGAGTCAGACTCCCTGGAACAGGACCAGAGTCAAACTCCCTGGAACAGGACCAGAGTCAGACTCCAGAGAACAGGACCAGAGTCAGACTCCAGAGAACAGGACCAGAGTCAGACTCCAGAGAACAGGACCAGAGACAGACTCCAGAGAACAGGACCAGAGTCAGACTCCAGAGAACAGGACCAGAGTCAGACTCCAGAGAACAGGACCAGAGTCAGACTCCCTAGAACAGGACCAGAGTCAGACTCCAGAGAACAGGACCTGAGTCAGACTCCCTAGAACAGGACCAGAGTCAGACTCCCTGGAACAGGATCAGAGTCAGACTCCAGAGAACAGATCCAGAGTCAGACACCAGAGAACAGGACCAGAGTCAGACTCCCTGGAACAGGATCAGAGTCAGACTCCCTGGAACAGGACCAGAGTCAGACTCCAGAGAACAGGACCTGAGTCAGACTCCAGAGAACAGGACCAGAGTCAGACTCCCTGGAACAGGACCAGAGTCAGACTCCCTGGAACAGGATCAGAGTCAGACTCCCTGGAACAGGACCAGAGTCAGACTCCAGAGAACAGGACCTGAGTCAGACTCCAGAGAACAGGACCAGAGTCAGACTCCCTGGAACAGGACCTGAGTCAGACTCCAGAGAACAGGACCAGAGTCAGACTCCAGAGAACAGGATCAGAGTCAGACTCCCTGGAACAGGATCAGAGTCAGACTCCCTGGAACAGGACCAGAGTCAGACTCCAGAGAACAGGACCAGAGTCAGACTCCAGAGAACAGGACCAGAGACAGACTCCCTGGAACAGGATCAGAGTCAGACTCCCTGGAACAGGACCAGAGTCAGACTCCAGAGAACAGGACCAGAGTCAGACTCCAGAGAACAGGCCCAGAGTCAGACTCCCTGGAACAGGACCAGAGTCAGACTCCAGAGAACAGGACCAGAGTCAGACTCCCTCGAACAGGACCAGAGTCAGACTCCAGAGAACAGGACCAGAGTCAGACTCCCTGGAACAGGACCAGAGTCAGACTCCCTGGAACAGGTTCAGAGTCAGACTCCAGAGAACAGGACCAGAGTCAGACTCCAGAGAACAGGACCAGAGTCAGACTCCCTGGAACAGGACCAGAGTCGGACTCCCTGGAACAGGACCAGAGTCAGACTCCCTGGAACAGGTTCAGAGTCAGACTCCAGAGAACAGGACCAGAGTCAGACTCCAGAGAACAGGACCAGAGTCAGACTCCAGAGAACAGGACCAGAGTCAAACTCCAGAGAACAGGACCAGAGTCAGACTCCATAGAACAGGACCAGAGTCAGACTCCAGAGAACAGAACCAGAGTCAGACTCCCTGGAAGAGGACCAGAGTCAGGCTTCCTGGAACAGTACTGGAGTCAGAATCCAGAGAACAGGGCCAGAGTCAGACTCCCTGGAACAGAACAAGAGTCAGACTCCCTGGAACAGGACCAGAGTCAGACTCCCTGGAACAGGATCAGAGTCAGACTCCCTGGAACAGGACCAGAGTCAGACTCCAGAGAACATTACCAGAGTTAGACTCCAGAGAAGGGGACCAGAGTCAGACTGCCTGGAACAGGACCAGATTCAGACTCCAGAGAACAGGACAAGAGTCAGACTCCCTGGAACAGGAGCAGAGTCAGACTCCCTGGAACAGGACCAGAGTCAGACTCCCTGGAACAGGACCAGAGTCAGACTCCAGAGAACAGGACCAGAGTCAGACTCCAGAGAACAGGACCAGAGTCAGACTCCAGAGAACAGGACCAGAGTCAGACTACAGAGAACAGGACCAGAGTCAGACTCCCTCGAACAGGACCAGAGTCAGACTCCAGAGAACAGGACCAGAGTCAGACTCCAGAGAACATTACCAGAGTCAGACTCCAGAGAATGGGACCAGAGTCAGACTCCCTGGAACAGGACCAGATTCAGACTCCAGAGAACAGGACCAGAGTCAGACTCCCTGGAACAGGAGCAGAGTCAGACTCCCTGGAACAGGACCAGATTCAGACTCCCTGGAACAGGACCAGAGTCAGACTCCAGAGAACAGGACCAGAGTCAGACTCCAGAGAAGGGGACCAGAGTCAGACTCCCTGGAACAGGACCAGATTCAGACTCCAGAGGACAGGAGCAGAGTCAGACTCCCTGGAACAGGAGCAGAGTCAGACTCCCTGGAACAGGATCAGAGTCAGACTCCCTGGAACAGGACCAGAGTCAGACTCCAGAGAACATTACCAGAGTCAGACTCCAGAGAAGGGGACCAGAGTCAGGCTCCCTGGAACAGGACCAGATTCAGACTCCAGGGAACAGGACCAGAGTCAGACTCCCTGGAACAGGAGCAGAGTCAGACTCCCTGGAACAGGACCAGAGTCAGACTCCCTGGAACAGGACCAGAGTCAGACTCCAGAGAACAGGACCAGAGTCAGACTCCAGAGAACAGGACCAGAGTCAGACTCCCTAGAACAGGACCAGAGTCAGACTCCAGAGAACAGGACCAGAGTCAGACTCCAGAGAACAGATCCAGAGTCAGACTCCAGAGAACAGGACCAGAGTCAGACTCCAGAGAACAGGACCAGAGTCAGACTCCCTGGAACAGAACCAGAGTCAGACTCCAGAGAACAGGATCAGAGTCAGACTCCAGAGAACAGGACCAGAGTCAGACTCCCTGGAACAGGACCAGAGTCAGACTCCCTGGAACAGGACCAGAGTCAGACTCCAGAGAACAGGACCAGAGTAAGACTCTAGAGAACAGGACCAGAGTCAGACTCCCTGGAACAGGGCCAGAGTCAGACTCCCTGGAACAGGATCAGAGTCAGACTCCAGAGAACAGGACCAGAGTCAGACTCCAGAGAACAGGACCAGAGTCAGACTCCCTAGAACAGGACCAGAGTCAGACTCCAGAGAACAGGACCAGAGTCAGACTCCAGAGAACAGGACCAGAGTCAGACTCCCTGGAACAGAACCAGAGTCAGACTCCAGAGAACAGGATCAGAGTCAGACACCAGAGAACAGGACCAGAGTCAGACTCCAGAGAACAGGACCAGAGTCAGACTCCCTGGAACAGGACCAGAGTCAGACTCCCTGGAACAGGACCAGAGTCAGACTCCAGAGAACAGGACCAGAGTAAGACTCCAGAGAACAGGACCAGAGTCAGACTCCCTGGAACAGGGCCAGAGTCAGACTCCCTGGAACAGGAGCAGAGTCAGACTCCCTGGAACAGGACCAGAGTCAGACTCCCTGGAACAGGACCAGAGTCAGACTCCCTGGAACAGGACCAGAGTCAGACTCCAGAGAACATTACCAGAGTCAGACTCCAGAGAACAGGCCAGAGTCAGACTCCTGGAACAGGAGCAGAGTGAGACTCCTGGAACAGCACCAGAGTCAGACTCCCTGGAACAGGACAGAGTCAGACTCCCTGGAACAGGACCAGAGTCAGACTCCAGAGAACATTACCAGAGTCAGACTCCAGAGAAGGGACCAGAGTCAGACTCCCTGGAACAGGACCAGATTCAGACTCCAGAGAACAGGACCAGAGTCAGACTCCCTGGAACAGTAGCAGAGTCAGACTCCCTGGAACAGGACCAGAGTCAGACTCCCTGGAACAGGACCAGAGTCAGACTCCAGGAACAGGACCAGAGTCAGACTCCAGAGAACAGGATCAGAGTCAGACTCCATAGAACAGGACCAGACTCAGACTCCAGAGAACAGGACAGAGTCAGACTCCCTGGAACAGGACCAGAGTCAGGCTTCCTGGAACAGGACTGGAGTCAGAATCCAGAGAACAGGGCCAGAGTCAGACTCCCTGAACAGGACCAGAGTGAGACACCCTGGAACAGCACCAGAGTCAGACTCCCTGGAACAGGATCAGAGTCAGACTCCCTGGAACAGGACCAGAGTCAGACTCCAGAGACAGGACCAGAGTCAGACTCCAGAGAAGGGGACCAGAGTCAGACTCCCTGGAACAGGACCAGATTCAGACTCCAGAGAACAGGACCAGAGTCAGACTCC
>JASTWF010000561.1:0-34282 GCA_030390025.1 Squalus acanthias
ATGATCTTATCTGATCTGTGACAGGAATATGATCGTATCTGATCTGTGACAAGACCATGACTGTATCTGATCTGTGACAAGACTATGATCTTAGCTGTCCAGTGACAAGTCTATGATGTTATGTGATCTGTGACAGGTATATGACCTTATCTGATCTGTGACGGGACTATGACCATATCTGATCTGTGGCAGGAATGTGATCTTATCTGATCGGTGACAGGAATATGATCTTATCGGATCTGTGCTAGGAATATGATCTTATCTGATCTGTGACAAGACTTTGGAGTTATCTCATCTGTGACAGGAATGTGATCTTATCTGATCTGTGACAGAAATATGACTATATCTGATCTGTGACAGGAATGTGATCTTATCTGATCTGTGACAGGAATGTGATCTTATCTGATCAGTAACAGGTATATGACTATATCTGATCTGTGACAGGAATATGACCTTTTATGATCTTTGACAGGACTATGGTCTTATCTGATCTGTGACAGGAATATGACCTTTTGTGATCTGTGACAGGAACATGTTCTTATCTGATCCATGACAAGACTATGACTATATCTGATCTGTCACAGGAATATGACTATATCTGATCTGTGACAAGACTATGATCTTATCTGATATTTGACAGGAATATGACATTTTATGAGGTTTGACAGGAATATGATCTTATCTGATCTGTGACAGGAATATGACCTTATCTGATCTGTGACAAGACAATGATCTTATCTGATCTGTGACAAGAATATGACCTTATCTGATCTGTGACAAGACAATGATCTTATCTGATCTGTGACAAAAATATGACTATATCTGATATGTGACAGGAATATGATCTTATATGATCTGTGACTGGAATATGACCTTATCTGATCTGTGACAGGAATAGGACCTTTTATGATCGTTGATAGGAATATGATCTTATCTGATATGTGACAGGAATATGACCTTATCTGATCTGTGACAGGAATATGACCATATTTCGCTGTGACAGGAATGTGATCTTACCTAATCTGTAACAGGAATATGATCTTATCTGATCTGTGACAAGACTATGGTCTTATCTGATCTGTGACAGGAATATGATCATATCTGATGTGTGACAGGAATATGACCATATCTGATCTGTGACAGGACCATGACAATATCTGATCTGTGGCAGGAATGTGATCTTATCTAATCTGTAACAGGAATATGATCATTTCTGATCTGTGACAAGACTATGGTCTTATCTGATCTGTGACAGGAATATGAGCTTATATGATCTGTGACACGAATATGATCTGATCTGTGACAGAAATATGACTATATCTGATCTGTGACAAGACTATGATCTTATCTGATCTGTGACAAGTCTATGATGTTATCTGATCTGTGACAGGTATATGACCTTATCTAACCTGTGTCAGGACGATGATCTTAGCTGATTTGTAACAGGAATATGACCGTATCTTATCTTTGACAGTAACATGATCTTATCTGATCTGTGACAGGAATACGACCTTATCTAATCTGTGATAGGAATATGACTATATCTGACCTGTGATAGGAATATGACTATATTTGATCTGTGACAGGAATATGACTATATCTGATCTGTGACAGGAATATGACTATATCTGATCTGTGACAGGAATATGACTATATCTGATCCATGACAGGAATATGATCTTATCTGATCTGCGACATGAATATGATCTTATCTGATCTGTGATAAGACTATGATCTTATCTGATCTGTGACAGGAATATGTTCTTATCTGATCCGTGACAGGAACATGATCTTATCTGATCTGCAACATGAATATTATCTTATCTGATCTGTGATAAGACTAAGATCTTATCTGATCTGTAACACGAAAATGACTATATTGGATCTGTGACAGAAATATGACCTTATCTGATCTGTGACAGGAATATGACTATATCTGATCTGTGAGAGGAATATGATCTTATCTGATCTGTGACAAGACTATGATCTTAACTGATCTGTGACAGGAATATGATCTTATCTGATCTCTGACACGACTATGGTCTTAACTGATCTGTGACAGTAACATGACCTTATCTGATCTGTGTCAGGAATATGACATTATCTGATCTGTGACAGGAATATAACCTTATCTGATCTGTGACAGGAATGTAATCTTATCTGATCTGTGTCAGGAATATGACATTTTCTGATCTGTGACAGGAATGTGATCTTATCTGATCTGTGACAGGAATATGACTGTATCTGATCTGTGACAGGAATATGATCTTATCTGACCAGTGACAAGTCTATGATGTTATCTGATCTGTGACAGGTATATTACCTTATCTAATTTGTGTCAGGACTATGATCTTATCTGATTTGTTACGGGAATATGACTATATCTGATCTGTGACAGGAATATGATCTTATCTGACCAGTGACACGTCTATGATGTTATCTGATCTGTGACAGGTATATTACCTTATCTAATCTGTCTCAGGACTATGATCTTATCTGATTTTTAACAGGAATATGACTATATCTGATCTGTGACAGGAATGTGATCTTATCTGATCTGTGACAGGAATGTGATCTTATCTGATCAGTAACAGGAATATGACTATATCTGATCTGTGACAGGAATATGACTATATCTGATCTGTGACAGGAATATGACCTTATCTGATCTGTGACAAAACTATGATCTTATCTGATCTGTGACAGGAATATGATCTTATCTGATCTGTGTCAGGAATATGATGTTATCTGATCTGTGACAGGGGAATATGACCATTTTTGATCTGTGATAGGAATGTGATCTTATCTGATCTGTAACAGGAATATGACTATATCTGATCTGTGACAGGAATATGACCATATCTGATCTGTGACAGGAATGTGATCTTATCTGATCTGTGACAGGAATGTGATCTTATCTGATCAGTAACAGGAATATGACTATATCTGATCCGTGACAGGAATATGACTATATCTGATCTGTGACAGGAATATGACCTTATCTGATCTGTGACAAGACTATGATCTTATCTGATCTGTGACAGGAATATGATCTTATCTGATCTGTGTCAGGAATATGATGTTATCTGATCTGTGACAGCGGAATATGACCATTTCTGATCTGTGATAGGAATGTGATCTTATCTGATCTGTAACAGGAATATGACTATATCTGATCTGTGACAGGAAAGTGATCTTAACTGATATGTGACAGGAATATGCCCATATTTGATCTGTGACAGGAATATGTCATTTTATGGTCTTTGACAGGAATATGATCTTATCTGATCTGTGACAGGAATATGGTCGTATCTGATCTGTGACAAGACCATGACTGTATCTGATCTGTGACAAGACTATGATCTTAGCTGTCCAGTGACAAGTCTATGATGTTATGTGATCTGTGACAGGTATATGACCTTATCTGATCTGTGACGGGACTATGACCATATCTGATCTGTGGCAGGAATGTGATCTTATCTGATCGGTGACAGGAATATGATCTTATCGGATCTGTGCTAGGAATATGATCTTATCTGATCTGTGACAAGACTTTGGAGTTATCTCATCTGTGACAGGAATGTGATCTTATCTGATCTGTGACAGAAATATGACTATATCTGATCTGTGACAGGAATGTGATCTTATCTGATCTGTGACAGGAATGTGATCTTATCTGATCAGTAACAGGGATATGACTATATCTGATCTGTGACAGGAATATGACCTTTTATGATCTTTGACAGGACTATGGTCTTATCTGATCTGTGACAGGAATATGACCTTTTGTGATCTGTGACAGGAACATGTTCTTATCTGATCCATGACAAGACTATGACTATATCTGATCTGTCACAGGAATATGACTATATCTGATCTGTGACAAGACTATGATCTTATCTGATATTTGACAGGAATATGACATTTTATGAGGTTTGACAGGAATATGATCTTATCTGATCTGTGACAGGAATATGACCTTATCTGATCTGTGACAAGACAATGATCTTATCTGATCTGTGACAGAAATATGACTATATCTGATCTGTGACAGGAATATGATCTTATATGATCTGTGACTGGAATATGACCTTATCTGATCTGTGACAGGAATAGGACCTTTTATGATCGTTGATAGGAATATGATCTTATCTGATATGTGACAGGAATATGACCTTATCTGATCTGTGACAGGAATATGACCATATTTCGCTGTGACAGGAATGTGATCTTACCTAATCTGTAACAGGAATATGATCTTATCTGATCTGTGACAAGACTATGGTCTTATCTGATCTGTGACAGGAATATGATCATATCTGATGTGTGACAGGAATATGACCATATCTGATCTGTGACAGGACCATGACAATATCTGATCTGTGGCAGGACCATGACAATATCTGATCTGTGGCAGGAATGTGATCTTATCTAATCTGTAACAGGAATATGATCATTTCTGATCTGTGACAAGACTATGGTCTTATCTGATCTGTGACAGGAATATGAGCTTATATGATCTGTGACACGAATATGATCTGATCTGTGACAGAAATATGACTATATCTGATCTGTGACAAGACTATGATCTTATCTGATCTGTGACAAGTCTATGATGTTATCTGATCTGTGACAGGTATATGACCTTATCTAACCTGTGTCAGGACGATGATCTTAGCTGATTTGTAACAGGAATATGACCGTATCTTATCTTTGACAGTAACATGATCTTATCTGATCTGTGACAGGAATACGACCTTATCTAATCTGTGATAGGAATATGACTATATCTGACCTGTGATAGGAATATGACTATATTTGATCTGTGACAGGAATATGACTATATCTGATCTGTGACAGGAATATGACTATATCTGATCTGTGACAGGAATATGACTATATCTGATCCATGACAGGAATATGATCTTATCTGATCTGCGACATGAATATGATCTTATCTGATCTGTGATAAGACTATGATCTTATCTGATCTGTGACAGGAATATGTTCTTATCTGATCCGTGACAGGAACATGATCTTATCTGATCTGCAACATGAATATTATCTTATCTGATCTGTGATAAGACTAAGATCTTATCTGATCTGTAACACGAAAATGACTATATTGGATCTGTGACAGAAATATGACCTTATCTGATCTGTGACAGGAATATGACTATATCTGATCTGTGAGAGGAATATGATCTTATCTGATCTGTGACAAGACTATGATCTTAACTGATCTGTGACAGGAATATGATCTTATCTGATCTCTGACACGACTATGGTCTTAACTGATCTGTGACAGTAACATGACCTTATCTGATCTGTGTCAGGAATATGACATTATCTGATCTGTGACAGGAATATAACCTTATCTGATCTGTGACAGGAATGTAATCTTATCTGATCTGTGTCAGGAATATGACATTTTCTGATCTGTGACAGGAATGTGATCTTATCTGATCTGTGACAGGAATATGACTGTATCTGATCTGTGACAGGAATATGATCTTATCTGACCAGTGACAAGTCTATGATGTTATCTGATCTGTGACAGGTATATTACCTTATCTAATCTGTGTCAGGACTATGATCTTATCTGATTTGTTACGGGAATATGACTATATCTGATCTGTGACAGGAATATGATCTTATCTGACCAGTGACACGTCTATGATGTTATCTGATCTGTGACAGGTATATTACCTTATCTAATCTGTCTCAGGACTATGATCTTATCTGATTTTTAACAGGAATATGACTATATCTGATCTGTGACAGGAATGTGATCTTATCTGATCTGTGACAGGAATGTGATCTTATCTGATCAGTAACAGGAATATGACTATATCTGATCTGTGACAGGAATATGACTATATCTGATCTGTGACAGGAATATGACCTTATCTGATCTGTGACAAGACTATGATCTTATCTGATCTGTGACAGGAATATGATCTTATCTGATCTGTGTCAGGAATATGATGTTATCTGATCTGTGACAGGGGAATATGACCATTTCTGATCTGTGATAGGAATGTGATCTTATCTGATCTGTAACAGGAATATGACTATATCTGATCTGTGACAGGAAAGTGATCTTAACTGATATGTGACAGGAATATGCCCATATTTGATCTGTGACAGGAATATGTCATTTTATGGTCTTTGACAGGAATATGATCTTATCTGATCTGTGACAGGAATATGATCGTATCTGATCTGTGACAAGACCATGACTGTATCTGATCTGTGACAAGACTATGATCTTAGCTGTCCAGTGACAAGTCTATGATGTTATGTGATCTGTGACAGGTATATGACCTTATCTGATCTGTGACGGGACTATGACCATATCTGATCTGTGGCAGGAATGTGATCTTATCTGATCGGTGACAGGAATATGATCTTATCAGATCTGTGCTAGGAATATGATCTTATCTGATCTGTGACAAGACTTTGGAGTTATCTCATCTGTGACAGGAATGTGATCTTATCTGATCTGTGACAGAAATATGACTATATCTGATCTGTGACAGGAATGTGATCTTATCTGATCTGTGACAGGAATGTGATCTTATCTGATCAGTAACAGGAATATGACTATATCTGATCTGTGACAGGAATATGACCTTTTATGATCTTTGACAGGACTATGGTCTTATCTGATCTGTGACAGGAATATGACCTTTTGTGATCTGTGACAGGAACATGTTCTTATCTGATCCATGACAAGACTATGACTATATCTGATCTGTCACAGGAATATGACTATATCTGATCTGTGACAAGACTATGATCTTATCTGATATTTGACAGGAATATGACATTTTATGAGGTTTGACAGGAATATGATCTTATCTGATCTGTGACAGGAATATGACCTTATCTGATCTGTGACAAGACAATGATCTTATCTGATCTGTGACAAGAATATGACCTTATCTGATCTGTGACAAGACAATGATCTTATCTGATCTGTGACAGAAATATGACTATATCTGATATGTGACAGGAATATGATCTTATATGATCTGTGACTGGAATATGACCTTATCTGATCTGTGACAGGAATAGGACCTTTTATGATCGTTGATAGGAATATGATCTTATCTGATATGTGACAGGAATATGACCTTATCTGATCTGTGACAGGAATATGACCATATTTCGCTGTGACAGGAATGTGATCTTACCTAATCTGTAACAGGAATATGATCTTATCTGATCTGTGACAAGACTATGGTCTTATCTGATCTGTGACAGGAATATGATCATATCTGATGTGTGACAGGAATATGACCATATCTGATCTGTGACAGGACCATGACAATATCTGATCTGTGGCAGGAATGTGATCTTATCTAATCTGTAACAGGAATATGATCTTATCTGATCTGTGACAAGACTATGGTCTTATCTGATCTGTGACAGGAATATGAGCTTATATGATCTGTGACACGAATATGATCTGATCTGTGACAGAAATATGACTATATCTGATCTGTGACAAGACTATGATCTTATCTGATCTGTGACAAGTCTATGATGTTATCTGATCTGTGACAGGTATATGACCTTATCTAACCTGTGTCAGGACGATGATCTTAGCTGATTTGTAACAGGAATATGACCGTATCTTATCTTTGACAGTAACATGATCTTATCTGATCTGTGACAGGAATACGACCTTATCTAATCTGTGATAGGAATATGACTATATCTGACCTGTGATAGGAATATGACTATATTTGATCTGTGACAGGAATATGACTATATCTGATCTGTGACAGGAATATGACTATATCTGATCTGTGACAGGAATATGACTATATCTGATCCATGACAGGAATATGATCTTATCTGATCTGCGACATGAATATGATCTTATCTGATCTGTGATAAGACTATGATCTTATCTGATCTGTGACAGGAATATGTTCTTATCTGATCCGTGACAGGAACATGATCTTATCTGATCTGCAACATGAATATTATCTTATCTGATCTGTGATAAGACTAAGATCTTATCTGATCTGTAACACGAAAATGACTATATTGGATCTGTGACAGAAATATGACCTTATCTGATCTGTGACAGGAATATGACTATATCTGATCTGTGAGAGGAATATGATCTTATCTGATCTGTGACAAGACTATGATCTTAACTGATCTGTGACAGGAATATGATCTTATCTGATCTCTGACACGACTATGGTCTTAACTGATCTGTGACAGTAACATGACCTTATCTGATCTGTGTCAGGAATATGACATTATCTGATCTGTGACAGGAATATAACCTTATCTGATCTGTGACAGGAATGTAATCTTATCTGATCTGTGTCAGGAATATGACATTTTCTGATCTGTGACAGGAATGTGATCTTATCTGATCTGTGACAGGAATATGACTGTATCTGATCTGTGACAGGAATATGATCTTATCTGACCAGTGACAAGTCTATGATGTTATCTGATCTGTGACAGGTATATTACCTTATCTAATCTGTGTCAGGACTATGATCTTATCTGATTTGTTACGGGAATATGACTATATCTGATCTGTGACAGGAATATGATCTTATCTGACCAGTGACACGTCTATGATGTTATCTGATCTGTGACAGGTATATTACCTTATCTAATCTGTCTCAGGACTATGATCTTATCTGATTTTTAACAGGAATATGACTATATCTGATCTGTGACAGGAATGTGATCTTATCTGATCTGTGACAGGAATGTGATCTTATCTGATCAGTAACAGGAATATGACTATATCTGATCTGTGACAGGAATATGACTATATCTGATCTGTGACAGGAATATGACCTTATCTGATCTGTGACAAAACTATGATCTTATCTGATCTGTGACAGGAATATGATCTTATCTGATCTGTGTCAGGAATATGATGTTATCTGATCTGTGACAGGGGAATATGACCATTTTTGATCTGTGATAGGAATGTGATCTTATCTGATCTGTAACAGGAATATGACTATATCTGATCTGTGACAGGAAAGTGATCTTAACTGATATGTGACAGGAATATGCCCATATTTGATCTGTGACAGGAATATGTCATTTTATGGTCTTTGACAGGAATATGATCTTATCTGATCTGTGACAGGAATATGATCGTATCTGATCTGTGACAAGACCATGACTGTATCTGATCTGTGACAAGACTATGATCTTAGCTGTCCAGTGACAAGTCTATGATGTTATGTGATCTGTGACAGGTATATGACCTTATCTGATCTGTGACGGGACTATGACCATATCTGATCTGTGGCAGGAATGTGATCTTATCTGATCGGTGACAGGAATATGATCTTATCGGTTCTGTGCTAGGAATATGATCTTATCTGATCTGTGACAAGACTTTGGAGTTATCTCATCTGTGACAGGAATGTGATCTTATCTGATCTGTGACAGAAATATGACTATATCTGATCTGTGACAGGAATGTGATCTTATCTGATCTGTGACAGGAATGTGATCTTATCTGATCAGTAACAGGGATATGACTATATCTGATCTGTGACAGGAATATGACCTTTTATGATCTTTGACAGGACTATGGTCTTATCTGATCTGTCAAGAAGGCAAACGGTATGCTGGCCTTCATAGCAAAAGGGTTGGAATACAGGAACAGGGATACCTTGCTGCAGCTGTACAGGGCACTGGTGAGACCACACCTCGAGTACTGTGTACAGTTTTGGTCGCCTCATCTGAGGAAAGATGTTCTTGCCATGGAGGGGGTGCAGCGGCGATTCACCAGGCTGATACCAGGAATGGCGGGATTGACCTATGAGGAGAGACTATGTAGTTTAGGGATGTACACACTGGAGTTTAGAAGATTGAGAGGGGACCTCATAGAAGTGTATAAAATTCTGACAGGTCTAGACAGATTAGATGCAGAAGGAATGTTTCCCTTGGCGGGTGAGAACAGAACTAGAGGACATAATTTAAGGATAAGGGCTAAACCATTTAGGACAGAAATGAGGGGGAATTTCTTCACTCAGAGAGTGGTGAACCTGTGGAACTCATTGCCACAGAGGGCAGTGTACGCCAGCTCATTAAATATATTTAAGAGGGAATTAGATATATTTCTACAGGCAAAAGGGGTTAAGGGTTACGGAGAGAAGGCGGGGACGGGATACTGAATTGAAGGATCAGCCATGATCTCATTAAATGGCGGAGCAGGCTCGAAGGGCCGGATGGCCTACTCCTGCTCCTATCTTCTATGTATCTATGTATCTATGTGACAGGAATATGACCTTTTGTGATCTGTGACAGGAACATGTTCTTATCTGATCCATGACAAGACTATGACTATATCTGATCTGTCACAGGAATATGACTATATCTGATCTGTGACAAGACTATGATCTTATCTGATATTTGACAGGAATATGACATTTTATGAGGTTTGACAGGAATATGATCTTATCTGATCTGTGACAGGAATATGACCTTATCTGATCTGTGACAAGACAATGATCTTATCTGATCTGTGACAGAAATATGACTATATCTGATCTGTGACAGGAATATGATCTTATATGATCTGTGACTGGAATATGACCTTATCTGATCTGTGACAGGAATAGGACCTTTTATGATCGTTGACAGGAATATGATCTTATCTGATATGTGACAGGAATATGACCTTATCTGATCTGTGACAGGAATATGACCATATTTCGCTGTGACAGGAATGTGATCTTACCTAATCTGTAACAGGAATATGATCTTATCTGATCTGTGACAAGACTATGGTCTTATCTGATCTGTGACAGGAATATGATCATATCTGATGTGTGACAGGAATATGACCATATCTGATCTGTGACAGGACCATGACAATATCTGATCTGTGGCAGGAATGTGATCTTATCTAATCTGTAACAGGAATATGATCTTATCTGATCTGTGACAAGACTATGGTCTTATCTGATCTGTGACAGGAATATGAGCTTATATGATCTGTGACACGAATATGATCTGATCTGTGACAGAAATATGACTATATCTGATCTGTGACAAGACTATGATCTTATCTGATCTGTGACAAGTCTATGATGTTATCTGATCTGTGACAGGTATATGACCTTATCTAACCTGTGTCAGGACGATGATCTTAGCTGATTTGTAACAGGAATATGACCGTATCTTATCTTTGACAGTAACATGATCTTATCTGATCTGTGACAGGAATACGACCTTATCTAATCTGTGATAGGAATATGACTATATCTGACCTGTGATAGGAATATGACTATATTTGATCTGTGACAGGAATATGACTATATCTGATCTGTGACAGGAATATGACTATATCTGATCTGTGACAGGAATATGACTATATCTGATCCATGACAGGAATATGATCTTATCTGATCTGCGACATGAATATGATCTTATCTGATCTGTGATAAGACTATGATCTTATCTGATCTGTGACAGGAATATGTTCTTATCTGATCCGTGACAGGAACATGATCTTATCTGATCTGCAACATGAATATTATCTTATCTGATCTGTGATAAGACTAAGATCTTATCTGATCTGTAACACGAAAATGACTATATTGGATCTGTGACAGAAATATGACCTTATCTGATCTGTGACAGGAATATGACTATATCTGATCTGTGAGAGGAATATGATCTTATCTGATCTGTGACAAGACTATGATCTTAACTGATCTGTGACAGGAATATGATCTTATCTGATCTCTGACACGACTATGGTCTTAACTGATCTGTGACAGTAACATGACCTTATCTGATCTGTGTCAGGAATATGACATTATCTGATCTGTGACAGGAATATAACCTTATCTGATCTGTGACAGGAATGTAATCTTATCTGATCTGTGTCAGGAATATGACATTTTCTGATCTGTGACAGGAATGTGATCTTATCTGATCTGTGACAGGAATATGACTGTATCTGATCTGTGACAGGAATATGATCTTATCTGACCAGTGACAAGTCTATGATGTTATCTGATCTGTGACAGGTATATTACCTTATCTAATCTGTGTCAGGACTATGATCTTATCTGATTTGTTACGGGAATATGACTATATCTGATCTGTGACAGGAATATGATCTTATCTGACCAGTGACACGTCTATGATGTTATCTGATCTGTGACAGGTATATTACCTTATCTAATCTGTCTCAGGACTATGATCTTATCTGATTTTTAACAGGAATATGACTATATCTGATCTGTGACAGGAATGTGATCTTATCTGATCTGTGACAGGAATGTGATCTTATCTGATCAGTAACAGGAATATGACTATATCTGATCTGTGACAGGAATATGACTATATCTGATCTGTGACAGGAATATGACCTTATCTGATCTGTGACAAAACTATGATCTTATCTGATCTGTGACACGAATATGATCTTATCTGATCTGTGATAGGAATGTGATCTTATCTGATCTGTAACAGGAATATGACTATATCTGATCTGTGACAGGAAAGTGATCTTAACTGATATGTGACAGGAATATGCCCATATTTGATCTGTGACAGGAATATGTCATTTTATGGTCTTTGACAGGAATATGATCTTATCTGATCTGTGACAGGAATATGTTCGTATCTGATCTGTGACAAGACCATGACTGTATCTGATCTGTGACAAGACTATGATCTTATCTGATTTGTTACGGGAATATGACTATATCTGATCTGTGACAGGAATATGATCTTATCTGACCAGTGACACGTCTATGATGTTATCTGATCTGTGACAGGTATATTACCTTATCTAATCTGTCTCAGGACTATGATCATATCTGATTTTTAACAGGTATATGACATTATCTGATCTGTGACAGGAATGTGATCTTATCTGATCTGTGACAGGAATGTGATCTTATCTGATCAGTAACAGGAATATGACTATATCTGATCTGTGACAGGAATATGACTATATCTGATCTGTGACAGGAATATGACCTTATCTGATCTGTGACAAGACTATGATCTTATCTGATCTGTGACAGGAATATGATCTTATCATATCTGTGACAAGACTATGGTCTTATCTGATCTGTGACAGGAATACGACCTTTTATGATCTGTGACAGGAATATGACATTATCTGATCTGTGACAGGAATATGTTCTTATCTGATCCATGACAAGACTATGAGTATATCGGATCTGTGACAGGAATGTGATCTTATTTGATCTGTGACAGGAATATGACCTTTTGTGATCTTTGACAGGAATATGACCTTATCTGATCTGTGACAGGAATATGACCGTATCTGATCTGTGACAGGAATATGACCTTTTATGATCTTTGACAGGAATATGACCTTATCTGATCTGTGACAGAACTATGACCATATCTGATCTGTGGCAGGAATATGACCTTTTATGATCTTTGACAGGAATATGACTTTATCTGATCTGTGACAGGAATGTGATCTTATCTGATCTGTAACAGGAATATGACTATATCTGATCTGTGACAGGAATATGACCTTTTATGATCTTTGAAAGGACTATGGTCTTATCTGATCTGTGACAGGAATATGACCTTTTATGATCTGTGACAGGAACATGTTCTTATCTGATCCATGACAGGACTATGACTATATCTGATCTGTCGCAGGAATATGACTATATCTGATCTGTGACAAGACTATGATCTTATCTGATCTTTGACAGGAATATGACCTTTTATGAGGTTTGACAGGAATATAATCTTATCTGATTTGTGACACTAATATGACCTTATCTGATTTGTGACAGGAATATGATCTTATCTGATCTGTGACAGGAATATGACCTTATCTGATCTGTGACAAGACAATGATCTTATCTGATCTGTGACAGGAATATGACTATATCTGATCTGTGACAGGAATATGACCTTATCTGATCTGTGACAAGACTATGATCTTATCTGATCTGTGACAGGAATATGATCTTATCTGATCTGTGACAGGAATATGACTCTATCTGACCTGTGACAGGTCTATGAGTATATCTGATCTGTGACAGGAATATGACCTTTTTTGATCTTTGCCAGTAACATGATCTTATCTGATCTGTGACAGGAATACAACCTTATCTAATCTGTGCTAGGAATATGACTATATCTGATCTGTGACAGGAATATGATCATATCTGATCTGTGACAACAATATGACCATATCTGATCTGTGACAGAAATATGACTATATCTGATCTGTGACAGGAATATGATCTTATATGATCTTTGACTGGAATATGACCTTATCTGATCTGTGACAGGAATAGGACCTTTTATGACCGTTGACAGGAATATGATCGTATCTGATATGTGACAAAAATATGACCTTAACTGATCTGTGACAGGAATATGACCATATTTAGCTGTGACAGGAATGTGATCTTACCTAATCTGTAACAGGAATATGATCTTATCTGATCTGTGACAAGACTATTGTCTTATCTGATCTGTGACAGGAATATGAGCTTATATGATCTGTGACACGAATATGATCTGATCTGTGGCAGAAATATGACTATATCTGATCTGTGACAAGACTATGATCTTATCTGATCTGTGACAAGTCTATGATGTTATCTGATCTGTGACAGGTATATGACCTTATCTAATCTGTGTCAGGACGATGATCTTAGCTGATTTGTAACAGGAATATGACCTTATCTGATCTTTGACAGTAACATGATCTTATCTGATCTGTGACAGGAATACGACCTTATCTCATCTCTGACAGGAATATGACTATATCTGATCTGTGACAGGAATATGACTATATCTGATCTGTGACAGGAATATGACTATATCTGATCCATGACAGGAATATGATCTTATCTGATCTGCGACATGAATATTATCTTATCTGATCTGTGATAAGACTATGATCTTATCTGATCTGTGACAGGAATATGTTCTTATCTGATCCATGACAGGAACATGATCTTATCTGATTTGCAACATGAATATGATCTTATCTGATCTGTGATAAGACTAAGATCTTATCTGATCTGTGACAGGAATATGATCTTATCTGACCTGTGACAAGACTATGATCTTATCTGATCTGTAACACGAAAATGACTATATTTGATCTGTGGCAGTAATATTATCTTATCTGATCTGTGACAAGACTATGATCTTAACTGATCTGTGACAGCAATATGATATTATCTGATCTCTGACAAGACTATGGTCTTAACTGGTCTGTGACAGTAACATGACCTTATCTGATCTGTGTCAGGAATATGACATTATCTGATCTGTGACAGGAATATAACCTTAACTGATCTGTGACAGGAATGTGATCTTATCTGATCTGTGACAGTAATATGACTAAATCTGATCTGTGACAGGAATATGATCTTATCTGACCAGTGACAAGTCATGATGTTATCTGATCTGTGACAGGTATATTACCTTATCTAATCTGTGTCAGGACTATGATCTTATCTGATTTGTAATGGGAATATGACTATATCTGATCTGTGACAGGAATATGATCTTATCTGACCAGTGACACGTCTATGATGTTATCTGATCCGTGACAGGTATATTACCTTATCTAATCTGTCTCAGGACTATGATCTTATCTGATTTTTAACAGGTATATGACCTTATCTGATCTGTGACAGGAATATGACTATTTCTGATCTGTGGTTGGAACTTGATCTAAACTGATCTGTGACAAGACTATGATCTTATCTGATCTGTGACAGGAATATGACCATATCTGATCTGTGGCAGGAATGTGATCTTATCTGATCTGTGACAGGATTATCACCATATCTGATCTGTGACAGGAATGTGATCTTATCTGATCTGTGACAGGAATATAACTATATCTGATCTGTGACAGGAATATGATCTTATTTGATCTGTGAGAGGAATATGACTATATCTGATCTGTGACAGGAATTTGACCTTATCTGATCTGTGACAGGAATATGACTATATCTGATCTGTGACAGGAATATGACCTTATCTGATCTGTGACAAGACTATGATCTTATCTGACCAATGACAAGTCTATGATGTTATGTGATCTGTGACAGGTATATGACCTTATCTAATCTGTGTCAGGACGATGATCTTATCAGATTTGTAACAGGAATATGACCTTATCTGATCTGTGACAGGAATATGATCTTATCTGATCTGTGACAGGAATATGACTATATCTGACCTGTGACAGGTCTATGAGTATATCTGATCTGTGACAGGAAAATGACCTTTTTGATCTTTGCCAGTAACATGATCTTACCTGATCTGTGACAGGAATACAACCTTATCTAATCTGTGCCAGGAATATGACTATATCTGATCTGTGACCGGAATATGATCATATTTGATCTGTGACAAGAATATTACCAGCTCTGATCTGTGACAGGAATGTGATTTTATCTGATCTGTAAGAGGAATGTGATCGTATCTGATCTGTAACAGGAATATGATCTTATCAGATCTGTGACAGGAATGTGATCTTATCTGATCTGCAACATGAATATGATCTTATCTGATCTGTGATAAGACTAAGATCTTATCTGATCTGTGACAGGAATATGATCTTATCTGACCTGTGACAAGACTATGATCTTATCTGATCTGTAACACGAAAATGACTATATTTGATCTGTGACAGTAATATTATCTGATCTGATCTGTGACAAGACTATGATCTTAACTGATCTGTGACAGCAATATGATCTTATCTGATCTCTGACAAGACTATGGTCTTAACTGATCTGTGACAGTAACATGACCTTATCTGATCTGTGTCAGGAATATGACATTATCTGATCTGTGACAGGAATATAACCTTAACTGATCTGTGACAGGAATGTGATCTTATCTGATCTGTGACAGTAATATGACTAAATCTGATATGTGACAGGAATATGATCTTATCTGACCAGTGACAAGTCTATGATGTTATCTGATCTGTGACAGGTATATTACCTTATCTAATCTGTGTCAGGACTATGATCTTATCTGATTTGTAATGGGAATATGACTATATCTGATCTGTGACAGGAATATGATCTTATCTGACCAGTGACACGTCTATGATGTTATCTGATCTGTGACAGGTATATTACCTTATCTAATCTGTCTCAGGACTATGATCTTATCTGATTTTTAACAGGTATATGACCTTATCTGATCTGTGACAGGAATATGACTATTTCTGATCTGTGGTTGGAACTTGATCTAAACTGATCTGTGACAAGACTATGATCTTATCTGATCTGTGACAGGAATATGACCATATCTCATCTGTGGCAGGAATGTGATCTTATCTGATCTGTGACAGGATTATCACCATATCTGATCTGTGACAGGAATGTGATCTTATCTGATCTGTGACAGGAATATGATCTTATCTGATCTGTAACAGGAATATGATCTTATCAGATCTGTGATAGGAATATGATCTTATCTGATCTGTGACAGGAATATGACCTTATCTGATCTGTGACAGGACCATGACAATATCTGATCTGTGGCAGGAATGTGGTCATTTCTAATCTGTAACAGGAATATGATCTTATCAGATCTGTGATAGGAATATGATCTTATCTGATCTATGACAGGAATATGACTATATCTGATCTGTGAGAGGAATGTGATCTTATCTGATCTGTGACAGGAATGTGATCTTATCTGATCTGTAACAGCAATATGACTATATCTGATCTGTGACAGGAATATGACCTTTTATGATCTTTGACAGGACTATGGTCTTATCTGATCTGTGACAGGAATATGACCTTTTATGATCTGTGACAGGAACATGTTCTTATCTGATCCATGACAAGACTATGACTATATCTGATCTGTCACAGGAATATGACTATATCTGATCTGTGACAAGACTATGATCTTATCTGATATTTGACAGGAATATGACCTTTTATAAGGTTTGAGAGGAATATGATCTTATCTGATCTGTGACAGGAATATGACCTTATCTGATCTATGACAAGACAATGATCTGATCTGATCTGTGACAGAAATATGACTATATCTGATCTGTGACTGGAATATGACCTTATCTGATCTGTGACAGGAATAGGACCTTTTATGACCGTTGACAGGAATATGATCGTATCTGATATGTGACAAAAATATGACCTTAACTGATCTGTGACAGGAATATGACCATATTTAGCTGTGACAGGAATGTGATCTTACCTAATCTGTAACAGGAATATGATCTTATCTGATCTGTGACAGGACCATGACAATATCTGATCTGTGGCAGGAATGTGATCTTATCTAATCTGTAACAGGAATATGATCTTATCTGATCTGTGACAAGACTATGGTCTTATCTGATCTGTGACAGGAATATGAGCTTATATGATCTGTGACACGAATATGATCTGATCTGTGGCAGAAATATGACTATATCTGATCTGTGACAAGACTATGATCTTATCTGATCTGTGACAAGTCTATGATGTTATCTGATCTGTGACAGGTATATGACCTTATCTAATCTGTGTCAGGACGATGATCTTAGCTGATTTGTAACAGGAATATGACCTTATCTGATCTTTGACAGTAACATGATCTTATCTGATCTGTGACAGGAATACGACCTTATCTCATCTCTGACAGGAATATGACTATATCTGATCTGTGACAGGAATATGACTATATCTGATCTGTGACAGGAATATGACTATATCTGATCCATGACAGGAATATGATCTTATCTGATCTGCGACATGAATATTATCTTATCTGATCTGTGATAAGACTATGATCTTATCTGATCTGTGACAGGAATATGTTCTTATCTGATCCATGACAGGAACATGATCTTATCTGATCTGCAACATGAATATGATCTTATCTGATCTGTGATAAGACTAAGATCTTATCTGATCTGTGACAGGAATATGATCTTATCTGACCTGTGACAAGACTATGATCTTATCTGATCTGTAACACGAAAATGACTATATTTGATCTGTGACAGTAATATTATCTTATCTGATCTGTGACAAGACTATGATCTTAACTGATCTGTGACAGCAATATGATATTATCTGATCTCTGACAAGACTATGGTCTTAACTGGTCTGTGACAGTAACATGACCTTATCTGATCTGTGTCAGGAATATGACATTATCTGATCTGTGACAGGAATATAACCTTAACTGATCTGTGACAGGAATGTGATCTTATCTGATCTGTGACAGTAATATGACTAAATCTGATCTGTGACAGGAATATGATCTTATCTGACCAGTGACAAGTCATGATGTTATCTGATCTGTGACAGGTATATTACCTTATCTAATCTGTGTCAGGACTATGATCTTATCTGATTTGTAATGGGAATATGACTATATCTGATCTGTGACAGGAATATGATCTTATCTGACCAGTGACACGTCTATGATGTTATCTGATCCGTGACAGGTATATTACCTTATCTAATCTGTCTCAGGACTATGATCTTATCTGATTTTTAACAGGTATATGACCTTATCTGATCTGTGACAGGAATATGACTATTTCTGATCTGTGGTTGGAACTTGATCTAAACTGATCTGTGACAAGACTATGATCTTATCTGATCTGTGACAGGAATATGACCATATCTGATCTGTGGCAGGAATGTGATCTTATCTGATCTGTGACAGGATTATCACCATATCTGATCTGTGACAGGAATGTGATCTTATCTGATCTGTGACAGGAATATAACTATATCTGATCTGTGACAGGAATATGATCTTATTTGATCTGTGAGAGGAATATGACTATATCTGATCTGTGACAGGAATTTGACCTTATCTGATCTGTGACAGGAATATGACTATATCTGATCTGTGACAGGAATATGACCTTATCTGATCTGTGACAAGACTATGATCTTATCTGACCAATGACAAGTCTATGATGTTATGTGATCTGTGACAGGTATATGACCTTATCTAATCTGTGTCAGGACGATGATCTTATCAGATTTGTAACAGGAATATGACCTTATCTGATCTGTGACAGGAATATGATCTTATCTGATCTGTGACAGGAATATGACTATATCTGACCTGTGACAGGTCTATGAGTATATCTGATCTGTGACAGGAAAATGACCTTTTTTGATCTTTGCCAGTAACATGATCTTACCTGATCTGTGACAGGAATACAACCTTATCTAATCTGTGCCAGGAATATGACTATATCTGATCTGTGACCGGAATATGATCATATTTGATCTGTGACAAGAATATGACCAGCTCTGATCTGTGACAGGAATGTGATTTTATCTGATCTGTAACAGGAATGTGATCGTATCTGATCTGTAACAGGAATATGATCTTATCAGATCTGTGACAGGAATGTGATCTTATCTGATCTGCAACATGAATATGATCTTATCTGATCTGTGATAAGACTAAGATCTTATCTGATCTGTGACAGGAATATGATCTTATCTGACCTGTGACAAGACTATGATCTTATCTGATCTGTAACACGAAAATGACTATATTTGATCTGTGACAGTAATATTATCTTATCTGATCTGTGACAAGACTATGATCTTAACTGATCTGTGACAGCAATATGATCTTATCTGATCTCTGACAAGACTATGGTCTTAACTGATCTGTGACAGTAACAGGACCTTATCTGATCTGTGTCAGGAATATGACATTATCTGATCTGTGACAGGAATATAACCTTAACTGATCTGTGACAGGAATGTGATCTTATCTGATCTGTGACAGTAATATGACTAAATCTGATATGTGACAGGAATATGATCTTATCTGACCAGTGACAAGTCTATGATGTTATCTGATCTGTGACAGGTATATTACCTTATCTAATCTGTGTCAGGACTATGATCTTATCTGATTTGTAATGGGAATATGACTATATCTGATCTGTGACAGGAATATGATCTTATCTGACCAGTGACACGTCTATGATGTTATCTGATCTGTGACAGGTATATTACCTTATCTAATCTGTCTCAGGACTATGATCTTATCTGATTTTTAACAGGTATATGACCTTATCTGATCTGTGACAGGAATATGACTATTTCTGATCTGTGGTTGGAACTTGATCTAAACTGATCTGTGACAAGACTATGATCTTATCTGATCTGTGACAGGAATATGACCATATCTGATCTGTGGCAGGAATGTGATCTTATCTGATCTGTGACAGGATTATCACCATATCTGATCTGTGACAGGAATGTGATCTTATCTGATCTGTGACAGGAATATAACTATATCTGATCTGTGACAGGAATATGATCTTATTTGATCTGTGAGAGGAATATGACTATATCTGATCTGTGACAGGAATTTGACCTTATCTGATCTGTGACAGGAATATGACTATATCTGATCTGTGACAGGAATATGACCTTATCTGATCTGTGACAAGACTATGATCTTATCTGACCAGTGACAAGTCTATGATGTTATGTGATCTGTGACAGGTATATGACCTTATCTAATCTGTGTCAGGACGATGATCTTATGAGATTTGTAACAGGAATATGACCTTATCTGATCTGTGACAGGAATATGACTATATCTGACCTGTGACAGGTCTATGAGTATATCTGATCTGTGACAGGAAAATGACCTTTTTTGATCTTTGCCAGTAACATGATCTTATCTGATCTGTGACAGGAATACAACCTTATCTAATCTGTGCCAGGAATATGACTATATCTGATCTGTGACCGGAATATGATCATATTTGATCTGTGACAAGAATATGACCAGCTCTGATCTGTGACAGGAATGTGATTTTATCTGATCTGTAACAGGAATGTGATCGTATCTGATCTGTAACAGGAATGTGATCTTATCAGATCTGTGACAGGAATGTGATCTTATCTGATCTGTGACAGGAATATGATCTTATCTGTTCTGTGATAGAAATATGATCTTATCTGATCTGTGACAAGACTATGGTCTTCTCTGATCTATGACAGGAATACAACCTTTTATGATCTGTGACAGGAATATGACCTTATCTGATCTGTGACAGAAATATCTTCTTATCTGATCCGTGACAAGACTATGAGTATATCTGATCTGTGACAGGAATGTGATCTTATCTGATCTGTGACAGGAATATAAACTTTTATGATCTTTGACAGGAATATGACCTTATCTGATCTGTGACAGGACTATGACCATATCTGATCTGTGGCAGGAATAAGACCTTTTATGATCTTTGACAGGAATATGACCTTATCTGATCTGTGACAGGAATGTGATCTTATCTGATCTGTAACAGGAATATGACTATATCTGATCTGTGACAGGAATATGACCTTTTATGATCTTTGACAGGACTATGGTCTTATCTGATCTGTGACAGGAATATGAACTTTTTTGATCTGTGACAGGAACATGTTCTTATCTGATCCATGACAGGACTATGACTATATCTGATCTGTCGCAGGAATATGACTATATCTGATCTGTGACAAGACTATGATCTTATCTGATCTTTGACAGGAATATGACCTTTTATGAGGTTTGACAGGAATATAATCTTATCTGATTTGTGACACTAATATGACCTTATCTGATCTGTGACAGGAATATGACCTTATCTGACCTGTGACAAGACAATGATCTTATCTGATCTGTGACAGGAATATGACTATATCTGATCTGTGACAGGAATATGACCTTATCTGATCTGTGACAAGACTATGATCTTATCTGACCAGTGACAAGTCTATGATGTTATGTGATCTGTGACATGTATATGACCTTATCTAATCTGTGTCAGGACGATGATCTTATCTGATTTGTAACAGGAATATGACCTTTTCTGATCTTTGACAGTAACATGATCTTATCTGCTCTGTGACAGGAATATGATCTTATCTGATCTGTGACAGGAATGTGATCTTATCTGATCTGTGTCAGGAATATGATGTTATCTGATCTGTGACAGGGGAATATGACCATTTCTGATCTGTGATAGGAATGTGATCTTATCTGATCTGTAACAGGAATATGACTATAACTGATCTGTGACAGGAAAGTGATCTTAACTGATATGTGACAGGAATATGCCCATATTTGAACTGTGACAGGAATATGTCATTTTATGGTCTTTGACAGGAATATGATCTTATCTGATCTGTGACAGGAATATGATCGTATCTGATCTGTGACAAGACCATGACTGTATCTGATCTGTGCCAAGACTATGATCTTAGCTGTCCAGTGACAAGTCTATGATGTTATGTGATCTGTGACAGGTATATGACCTTATCTGATCTGTGACGGGACTATGACCATATCTGATCTGTGGCAGGAATGTGATCTTATCTGATCGGTGACAGGAATATGATCTTATCAGATCTGTGCTAGGAATATGATCTTATCTGATCTGTGACAAGACTTTGGAGTTATCTCATCTGTGACAGGAATGTGATCTTATCTGATCTGTGACAGAAATATGACTATATCTGATCTGTGACAGGAATGTGATCTTATCTGATCTGTGACAGGAATGTGATCTTATCTGATCAGTAACAGGAATATGACTATATCTGATCTGTGACAGGAATATGACCTTTTATGATCTTTGACAGGACTATGGTCTTATCTGATCTGTGACAGGAATATGACCTTTTGTGATCTGTGACAGGAACATGTTCTTATCTGATCCATGACAAGACTATGACTATATCTGATCTGTCACAGGAATATGACTATATCTGATCTGTGACAAGACTATGATCTTATCTGATATTTGACAGGAATATGACATTTTATGAGGTTTGACAGGAATATGATCTTATCTGATCTGTGACAGGAATATGACCTTATCTGATCTGTGACAAGACAATGATCTTATCTGATCTGTGACAGAAATATGACTATATCTGATCTGTGACAGGAATATGATCTTATATGATCTGTGACTGGAATATGACCTTATCTGATCTGTGACAGGAATAGGACCTTTTATGACCGTTGACAGGAATATGATCTTATCTGATATGTGACAGGAATATGACCTTATCTGATCTGTGACAGGAATA
Source organism: Squalus acanthias (assembly GCA_030390025.1). Lineage (NCBI taxonomy): Eukaryota > Metazoa > Chordata > Chondrichthyes > Squaliformes > Squalidae > Squalus > Squalus acanthias. The sequence goes on from JASTWF010000561.1 coordinate 24,105, forward strand.
TGACCATATTTCACTGTGACAGGAATGTGATCTTACCTAATCTGTAACAGGAATATGATCTTATCTGATCTGTGACAAGACTATGGTCTTATCTGATCTGTGACAGGAATATGATCATATCTGATGTGTGACAGGAATATGACCATATCTGATCTGTGACAGGACCATGACAATATCTGATCTGTGGCAGGAATGTGATCTTATCTAATCTGTAACAGGAATATGATCTTATCTGATCTGTGACAAGACTATGGTCTTATCTGATCTGTGACAGGAATATGAGCTTATATGATCTGTGACACGAATATGATCTGATCTGTGACAGAAATATGACTATATCTGATCTGTGACAAGACTATGATCTTATCTGATCTGTGACAAGTCTATGATGTTATCTGATCTGTGACAGGTATATGACCTTATCTAACCTGTGTCAGGACGATGATCTTAGCTGATTTGTAACAGGAATATGACCGTATCTTATCTTTGACAGTAACATGATCTTATCTGATCTGTGACAGGAATACGACCTTATCTAATCTGTGATAGGAATATGACTATATCTGACCTGTGATAGGAATATGACTATATTTGATCTGTGACAGGAATATGACTATATCTGATCTGTGACAGGAATATGACTATATCTGATCTGTGACAGGAATATGACTATATCTGATCCATGACAGGAATATGATCTTATCTGATCTGCGACATGAATATGATCTTATCTGATCTGTGATAAGACTATGATCTTATCTGATCTGTGACAGGAATATGTTCTTATCTGATCCGTGACAGGAACATGATCTTATCTGATCTGCAACATGAATATTATCTTATCTGATCTGTGATAAGACTAAGATCTTATCTGATCTGTAACACGAAAATGACTATATTGGATCTGTGACAGAAATATGACCTTATCTGATCTGTGACAGGAATATGACTATATCTGATCTGTGAGAGGAATATGATCTTATCTGATCTGTGACAAGACTATGATCTTAACTGATCTGTGACAGGAATATGATCTTATCTGATCTCTGACACGACTATGGTCTTAACTGATCTGTGACAGTAACATGACCTTATCTGATCTGTGTCAGGAATATGACATTATCTGATCTGTGACAGGAATATAACCTTATCTGATCTGTGACAGGAATGTAATCTTATCTGATCTGTGTCAGGAATATGACATTTTCTGATCTGTGACAGGAATGTGATCTTATCTGATCTGTGACAGGAATATGACTGTATCTGATCTGTGACAGGAATATGATCTTATCTGACCAGTGACAAGTCTATGATGTTATCTGATCTGTGACAGGTATATTACCTTATCTAATCTGTGTCAGGACTATGATCTTATCTGATTTTTAACAGGAATATGACTATATCTGATCTGTGACAGGAATGTGATCTTATCTGATCTGTGACAGGAATGTGATCTTATCTGATCAGTAACAGGAATATGACTATATCTGATCTGTGACAGGAATATGACTATATCTGATCTGTGACAGGAATATGACCTTATCTGATCTGTAACAAGACTATGATCTTATCTGATCTGTGACAGGAATATGATCTTATCATATCTGTGACAAGACTATGGTCTTATCTGATCTGTGACAGGAATACGACCTTTTATGATCTGTGACAGGAATATGACATTATCTGATCTGTGACAGGAATATGTTCTTATCTGATCCGTGACAAGACTATGAGTATATCGGATCTGTGACAGGAATGTGATCTTATTTGATCTGTGACAGGAATATGACCTTTTGTGATCTTTGACAGGAATATGACCTTATCTGATCTGTGACAAGAATATGACCGTATCTGATCTGTGACAGGAATATGACCTTTTATGATCTTTGACAGGAATATGACCTTATCTGATCTGTGACAGAACTATGACCATATCTGATCTGTGGCAGGAATATGACCTTTTATGATCTTTGACAGGAATATGACTTTATCTGATCTGTGACAGGAATGTGATCTTATCTGATCTGTAACAGGAATATGACTATATCTGATCTGTGACAGGAATATGACCTTTTATGATCTTTGAAAGGACTATGGTCTTATCTGATCTGTGACAGGAATATGACCTTTTATGATCTGTGACAGGAACATGTTCTTATCTGATCCATGACAGGACTATGACTATATCTGATCTGTCGCAGGAATATGACTATATCTGATCTGTGACAAGACTATGATCTTATCTGATCTTTGACAGGAATATGACCTTTTATGAGGTTTGACAGGAATATAATCTTATCTGATTTGTGACACTAATATGACCTTATCTGATTTGTGACAGGAATATGATCTTATCTGATCTGTGACAGGAATATGACCTTATCTGATCTGTGACAAGACAATGATCTTATCTGATCTGTGACAGGAATATGACTATATCTGATCTGTGACAGGAATATGACCTTATCTGATCTGTGACAAGACTATGATCTTATCTGATCTGTGACAGGAATATGATCTTATCTGATCTGTGACAGGAATATGACTATATCTGACCTGTGACAGGTCTATGAGTATATCTGATCTGTGACAGGAATATGACCTTTTTTGATCTTTGCCAGTAACATGATCTTATCTGATCTGTGACAGGAATACAACCTTATCTAATCTGTGCTAGGAATATGACTATATCTGATCTGTGACAGGAATATGATCATATCTGATCTGTGACAAGAATATGACCATATCTGATCTGTGACAGGAATGTGATTTTATCTGATCTGTAACAGGAATGTGATCTTATCTGATCTGTAACAGGAATATGATCTTATCAGATCTGTGATAGGAATATGATCTTATCTGATCTGTGACAGGAATATGACCTTATCTGATCTGTGACAGGACCATGACAATATCTGATCTGTGGCAGGAATGTGTTCATTTCTAATCTGTAACAGGAATATGATCTTATCAGATCTGTGATAGGAATATGATCTTATCTGATCTATGACAGGAATATGACTATATCTGATCTGTGAGAGGAATGTGATCTTATCTGATCTGTGACAGGAATGTGATCTTATCTGATCTGTAACAGCAATATGACTATATCTGATCTGTGACAGGAATATGACCTTTTATGATCTTTGACAGGACTATGGTCTTATCTGATCTGTGACAGGAATATGACCTTTTATGATCTGTGACAGGAACATGTTCTTATCTGATCCATGACAAGACTATGACTATATCTGATCTGTCACAGGAATATGATCTTATCAGATCTGTGATAGGAATATGATCTTATCTGATCTATGACAGGAATATGACTATATCTGATCTGTGAGAGGAATGTGATTTTATCTGATCTGTGACAGGAATGTGATCTTATCTGATCTGTAACAGCAATATGACTATATCTGATCTGTGACAGGAATATGACCTTTTATGATCTTTGACAGGACTATGGTCTTATCTGATCTGTGACAGGAATATGACCTTTTATGATCTGTGACAAGACTATGATCTTATCTGATATTTGACAGGAATATGACCTTTTATAAGGTTTGACAGGAATATGATCTTATCTGATCTGTGACAGGAATATGACCTTATCTGATCTATGACAAGACAATGATCTGATCTGATCTGTGACAGAAATATGACTATATCTGATCTGTGACAGGAATATGATCTTATATGATCTTTGACTGGAATATGACCTTATCTGATCTGTGACAGGAATAGGACCTTTTATGACCGTTGACAGGAATATGATCGTATCTGATATGTGACAAAAATATGACCTTAACTGATCTGTGACAGGAATATGACCATATTTAGCTGTGACAGGAATGTGATCTTACCTAATCTGTAACAGGAATATGATCTTATCTGATCTGTGACAGGACCATGACAATATCTGATCTGTGGCAGGAATGTGATCTTATCTAATCTGTAACAGGAATATGATCTTATCTGATCTGTGACAAGACTATGGTCTTATCTGATCTGTGACAGGAATATGAGCTTATATGATCTGTGACACGAAAAAGATCTGATCTGTGGCAGAAATATGACTATATCTGATCTGTGACAAGACTATGATCTTATCTGATCTGTGACAAGTCTATGATGTTATCTGATCTGTGACAGGTATATGACCTTATCGAATCTGTGTCAGGACGATGATCTTAGCTGATTTGTAACAGGAATATGACCTTATCTGATCTTTGACAGTAACATGATCTTATCTGATCTGTGACAGGAATACGACCTTATCTCATCTCTGACAGGAATATGACTATATCTGATCTGTGACCGGAATATGACTATATCTGATCTGTGACAGGAATATGACTATATCTGATCCATGACAGGAATATGATCTTATCTGATCTGCGACATGAATATTATCTTATCTGATCTGTGATAAGACTATGATCTTATCTGATCTGTGACAGGAATATGTTCTTATCTGATCCATGACAGGAACATGATCTTATCTGATCTGCAACATGAATATGATCTTATCTGATCTGTGATAAGACTAAGATCTTATCTGATCTGTGACAGGAATATGATCTTATCTGACCTGTGACAAGACTATGATCTTATCTGATCTGTAACACGAAAATGACTATATTTGATCTGTGACAGTAATATTATCTTATCTGATCTGTGACAAGACTATGATCTTAACTGATCTGTGACAGCAATATGATATTATCTGATCTCTGACAAGACTATGGTCTTAACTGGTCTGTGACAGTAACATGACCTTATCTGATCTGTGTCAGGAATATGACATTATCTGATCTGTGACAGGAATATAACCTTAACTGATCTGTGACAGGAATGTGATCTTATCTGATCTGTGACAGTAATATGACTAAATCTGATCTGTGACAGGAATATGATCTTATCTGACCGGTGACAAGTCATGATGTTATCTGATCTGTGACAGGTATATTACCTTATCTAATCTGTGTCAGGACTATGATCTTATCTGATTTGTAATGGGAATATGACTATATCTGATCTGTGACAGGAATATGATCTTATCTGACCAGTGACACGTCTATGATGTTATCTGATCCGTGACAGGTATATTACCTTATCTAATCTGTCTCAGGACTATGATCTTATCTGATTTTTAACAGGTATATGACATTATCTGATCTGTGACAGGAATATGACTATTTCTGATCTGTGGTTGGAACTTGATCTAAACTGATCTGTGACAAGACTATGATCTTATCTGATCTGTGACAGGAATATGACCATATCTGATCTGTGGCAGGAATGTGATCTTATCTGATCTGTGACAGGATTATCACCATATCTGATCTGTGACAGGAATGTGATCTTATCTGATCTGTGACAGGAATATAACTATATCTGATCTGTGACAGGAATATGATCTTATTTGATCTGTGAGAGGAATATGACTATATCTGATCTGTGACAGGAATTTGACCTTATCTGATCTGTGACAGGAATATGACTATATCTGATCTGTGACAGGAATATGACCTTATCTGATCTGTGACAAGACTATGATCTTATCTGACCAATGACAAGTCTATGATGTTATGTGATCTGTGACAGGTATATGACCTTATCTAATCTGTGTCAGGACGATGATCTTATCAGATTTGTAACAGGAATATGACCTTATCTGATCTGTGACAGGAATATGATCTTATCTGATCTGTGACAGGAATATGACTATATCTGACCTGTGACAGGTCTATGAGTATATCTGATCTGTGACAAGAAAATGACCTTTTTTGATCTTTGCCAGTAACATGATCTTACCTGATCTGTGACAGGAATACAACCTTATCTAATCTGTGCCAGGAATATGACTATATCTGATCTGTGACCGGAATATGATCAGATTTGATCTGTGACAAGAATATGACCAGCTCTGATCTGTGACAGGAATGTGATTTTATCTGATCTGTAACAGGAATGTGATCGTATCTGATCTGTAACAGGAATATGATCTTATCAGATCTGTGACAGGAATGTGATCTTATCAGATCTGCAACATGAATATGATCTTATCTGATCTGTGATAAGACTAAGATCTTATCTGATCTGTGACAGGAATATGATCTTATCTGACCTGTGACAAGACTATGATCTTATCTGATCTGTAACACGAAAATGACTATATTTGATCTGTGACAGTAATATTATCTTATCTGATCTGTGACAAGACTATGATCTTAACTGATCTGTGACAGCAATATGATCTTATCTGATCTCTGACAAGACTATGGTCTTAACTGATCTGTGACAGTAACATGACCTTATCTGATCTGTGTCAGGAATATGACATTATCTGATCTGTGACAGGAATATAACCTTAACTGATCTGTGACAGGAATGTGATCTTATCTGATCTGTGACAGTAATATGACTAAATCTGATATGTGACAGGAATATGATCTTATCTGACCAGTGACAAGTCTATGATGTTATCTGATCTGTGACAGGTATATTACCTTATCTAATCTGTGTCAGGACTATGATCTTATCTGATTTGTAATGGGAATATGACTATATCTGATCTGTGACAGGAATATGATCTTATCTGACCAGTGACACGTCTATGATGTTATCTGATCTGTGACAGGTATATTACCTTATCTAATCTGTCTCAGGACTATGATCTTATCTGATTTTTAACAGGTATATGACCTTATCTGATCTGTGACAGGAATATGACTATTTCTGATCTGTGGTTGGAACTTGATCTAAACTGATCTGTGACAAGACTATGATCTTATCTGATCTGTGACAGGAATATGACCATATCTGATCTGTGGCAGGAATGTGATCTTATCTGATCTGTGACAGGATTATCACCATATCTGATCTGTGACAGGAATGTGATCTTATCTGATCTGTGACAGGAATATAACTATATCTGATCTGTGACAGGAATATGATCTTATTTGATCTGTGAGAGGAATATGACTATATCTGATCTGTGACAGGAATTTGACCTTATCTGATCTGTGACAAGACTATGATCTTATCTGACCAGTAACAAGTCTATGATGTTATAGAAACATAGAAACATAGAATCTAGGAGCAGGAGTAGGCCATTCGGCCCGTCGAGCCTGCTCCGCCATTCAATACGATCATGGCTGATCATCCAAATCCAGTACCCTGTCCCTGCTTTAATCCCCACAGTACACATATCCCACCCTACCCCCGTAACCCATGTATTTAATTCCCCCTAACATATCCCATCCTATCCCCATAACCCCACATATTTAATCCCCCCTAACACTAAGGATCAATTTATCATAGCCAAATCAACCTAACCCACACAGTTATGTGATCTATGACAGGTATATGACCTTATCTAATCTGTGTCAGGACGATGATCTTATCTGATTTGTAACAGGAATATGACATTTTCTGATCTTTAACAGTAACATGATCATATCTGATCTGTGACAGGAATATGATCTTATCTGATCTGTGACAGAAATATGACTATATCTGACCTGTGACAGGTCTATGAGTATATCTGATCTGGGACAGGAAAATGACCTTTTTTGATCTTTGCCAGTAACATGATCTTATCTGATCTGTGACAGGAATACAACCTTTTCAAATCTGTGCTAGGAATATGACTATATCTGATCTGTGACAGGAATATGATCATAACTGATCTGTGACAAGAATATGACCAGCTCTGATCTGTGACAGGAATGTGATTTTATCTGATCTGTAACAGGAATGTGATCTTATCTGATCTGTAACAGGAATATGATCTTATCAGATCTGTGATAGGAATATGATCTTAACTGATCTGTGACAGGAATATGATCTTATCAGTTCTGTGATAGAAATATGATCTGATCTGTGACAAGACTATGGTCTTATCTGATCTGTGACAGGAATATGACCTTTTATGATCTTTGACAGGAATATGACCTTATCTGATCTGTGACAGGAATATGACCTTATCTGATCTGTGACAAGACTATGATCTTATCTGACCAGTAACAAGTCTATGATGTTATGTGATCTATGACAGGTATATGACCTTATCTAATCTGTGTCAGGACGATGATCTTATCTGATTTGTAACAGGAATATGACATTTTCTGATCTTTGACAGTAACATGATCATATCTGATCTGTGACAGGAATATGATCTTATCTGATCTGTGACAGGAATATGACCTTTTATGATCTTTGACAGGAATATGACCTTATCTGATCTGTGACAGGAATATGACCGTATCTGATCTATGACAGGAATATGACCTTTTATGATCTTTGACAGGAATATGACCTTATCTGATCTGTGACAGGAATGTGATCTTAAATGATCTGTAACAGGAATATGACTATATCTGATCTGTGACAGGAATATGACCTTTTATGATCTTTGACAGGACTATGGTCTTATCTGATCTGTGACAGGATTATGACCTTTTATGATCTGTGACAGGAACATGTTCTTATCTGATCCATGACAGGACTATGACTATATCTGATCTGTCACAGGAATATAACTATATCTGATCTGTGACAAGACTATGATCTTATCTGATCTTTGACAGGAATATGATCTTTTATGAGGTTTGACAGGAATATAATCTTATCTGATTTGTGACACTAATATGACCTTATCTGATTTGTGACAGGAATATGATCTTATCTGATCTGTGACAGGAATATGACCTTATCTGATCTGTGACAAGACAATGATCTTATCTGATCTGTGACAGAAATATGACTATATCTGATCTGTGAGAGGAATATGATCTTATATGATCTTTGACTGAATATGACCTTATCTGATCTGTGACAGGAATAGGACCTTTTATGATCTTTGACAGGAATATTATCTTAACTGATATGTGACAGGAATATGACCTTATCTGATCTGTGACAGGAATATGACCATATTTCGTCTGTGACAGGAATGTGATCTTATCTAATCTGTAACAGGAATATGATCTTATCTGATCTGTGGCAAGACTATGGTCTTATCTGATCTGAGACAGGAATATGACCTTATCTGATCTGTGACAGGAATATGACCATATCTGATCTGTGACAGGACCATGACAATATCTGATCTGTGGCAGGAATGTGATCATTTCTAATCTGTAACAGGAATATGATCTTATCAGATCTGTGATAGGAATATGATCTTATCTGATCTGTGCCAGGAATATGACTATATCTGACCTGTGACAGGTCTATGAGTATATCTGATCTGTGACAGGAAAATGACCTTTTTTGATCTTTGCCAGTAACATGATCTTATCTGATCTGTGACAGGAATACAACCTTATCAAATCTGTGCTAGGAATATGACTATATCTGATCTGTGACAGGAATATGATCATATCTGATCTGTGACAAGAATATGACCAGCTCTGATCTGTGACAGGAATGTGATTTTACCTGATCTGTAACAGGAATGTGATCTTATCTGATCTGTAACAGGAATATGATCTTATCAGTTCTGTGATAGAAATATGATCTTATCTGATCTGTGACAAGACTATGGTCTTATCTGATCTGTGACAGGAATACAACCTTTTATGATCTGTGACAGGGATATGACCTTATCTGATCTGTGACAGGAATATGTTCTTATCTGATCCGTGACAAGACTATGAGTATATCTCATCTGTGACAGGAATGTGATCTTATCTGATCTGTGACAGGAATATGACCTTTTATGATCTTTGACAGGAATATGACCTTATCTGATCTGTGAGAGGAATATGACCGTATCTGATCTGTGACAGGAATATGACCTTTTATGATCTTTGACAGGAATATGACCTTATCTGATCTGTGACAGGACTATGACCATATCTGATCTGTGGCAGGAATATGACCTTTTATGATCTTTGACAGGAATATGACCTTATCTGATCTGTGACAGGAATGTGATCTTATCTGATCTGTAACAGGAATAGGACTATATCTGATCTGTGACAGGAATATGACCTTTTATGATCTTTGACAGGACTATGGTCTAATCTGATCTGTGACATGAATATGACCTTTTATGATCTGTGACAGGAACATGTTCTTATCTGATCCATGACAGGAGTATGACTATATCTGATCTGTCACAGGAATATGACTATATCTGATCTGTGAGAAGACTATGATCTTAT